>CM046447.1:75909467-76192123 GCA_025506515.1 Flaveria trinervia
CCAAGAACTGAACCTCACGCAACCAAAATGCACACTTGGAGAATTTAGCATACAGTTTCTCCCTTCTCAGCGTCTCTAACGCCTCTCGAATATGACTTGCATGCTCCTCTTTACTCTTGGAATAAATCAAGATATCATCGATGAACACAATCACTGATTTATCCAACATCGGCCGACACACTCGAATCATCAAGTCCATAAAAGCAGCTGGCGCATTCGTTAAACCAAAAGACATAATGAGAACTCGTAGTGTCCATAACGCGTACGAAAAGCTGTTTTAGGAATATCCTTCTCCTTCACCTTCAACTGGTGGTAATCAGATCGAAGGTCTATCCTTGAGAACCAACTAGCTCCTTGGAGCTGATCAAACATATCATCAATTCTCAGTAAGGGGTACCGATTCTTCACTGTCAGCTTATTCAAGTCACGGTAGTCTATACACATTCTCATACTACCGTCTTTCTTCTTCACGAATAAGACTGAAACACCCCAAGGAGAGATACTCAGTCTAATGAACCCCTTGTCCTGCAACTCCTACAATTGCTCCATCAGTTCATTCATCTCAATCGGAGCCAACTGATACGGTGCCTTAGCAATGGGTTGGGCACCTGATATCAAGTCAATCTATAACTCGATCTTGCGGTCTGGTGGCACTCCTGGTAAGTCTTTGGGAAACACATCTGGAAAGTCACACACCACTGGTTCGTCGGTCAGTTGTGGTGTTGGCATATCCACATCCTTCACGTACGCTAAGTAGGCACTACATCCACACCTCATGCACTTTTCCGCCACCGCCATCGAAATCACCTTCGGGATTGTCGTGACTCGATCACCATAAACCGTCACCGAACTCCTGTCAGCCGCTGTCAATCGAATCATCTTCTTGCGACACACAATATTCGCCTCGTACTCCGCCAACCAATCCATTCCTAAGACTACATCGAACCAGCCTAAGGTCATCACAAATGGTCTAACAGGAAACTTATGACCTTCTAGTTTTACGTCATAACCTTCTATCACCTCCGAGATCCTGGTAGATTTACCTATGGCAGTTTCTACATTGAAGGGCGTATATATATTCTTACTACTAACAACTAATTTAGCACAAAAAGTAGTAGAAATAAAACCTTTACTAGCACTAGAATCAAATAACACAGAGGCTAAACTTTGATTTACTAGAAACGTACCTGACACAACAACGGGGTCCGTCCTAACCTCCTCCTGCGTCATTGTGAACGCTCTGGCACTCACCCTCTTCCCTTTACTCCGATTGTCTTCTTCCCTGTATCAGAACTTTCAGCCCTCGGCTTTTTCTAGTCTCTGCTCATGTGGCCCTTCTCACCACAAGTATAACACCTCCTTACCCCGCAGTTCTTTGCCATATGTCCGGTCCTCCCGCAATGGAAACAGACATTGGATCACACTTTACAATTCCCCGGTGTGCTATCGTCCACACTTAACACACCTCATCGACCCCGCACCGGATGTGACCACATGTCGGTCATCCACTCGTGCACCTTTATTGTTTGGAGCGGCTCCGCCACGTCCAAATCGCTTCCCTTTCCGATTCCGATCACCACCACCTTTCTTGCTGCCTTCAGCCACCACCACAGTCCTTTCGTTGTACAACCTCCAGGCCAAATCAACCGCCGACCTAAACGTGCTCTGTCGGGCAGCGATCATACGCCTACGGACATCCGCCGGCAAGCCTTGAATATATCTCTTGATATTTCGTGACGAGGGTGTCACTTGATCTGGCACTAGTCGTGTCATTTCATTGAACTTTGTGGTGTATTACTGATGTGTCATCATTCCCGCCTCTAGCTGTAGGAATTCCCTTTCGACCTTTTCAATCTCTCGGTGAGGATAAAACTCCTCAATCACCAGCTTCTTCAACTCTGCCCACCTCATCCTCCCGATAGACCTACTACCCTCAGCTTGGACAATATTGTCCCACTAACATAAGACCGAGTCCACAAATGAGTGGGCAGCAAACTTCACCTTCTGGTCCTCTCGGCACTCATTGATATTCAGTACAACTTCTATCTCTCTCAGCCATCGGTGTGCAGTAGCAACAGTGTCATTGCCATCAAAAGTAGGGGGCTTGCATCTTTGAAATGCCCCGTGGTTGCAGCCTCATGCCACCTCCGGCGCAGGCTCTTCTTCCTCATATTCTTCCTCGTCATCCAAGAAAAACGTCTCGGTCTCGGGCCGTCTCCCTTCGTCCGTAGGCCTACTCCTCTCCCTCCTTTCTCCTTCTCTTACAGCCTTAATTACGTCAGTCACCATAGACGGTAAGATCGTCAACATGACCTGATGCACTTCCTCCATAACAGCTTCTTTCATTAAGGCTCTCAAGTTAGCACTCTCATCTCCGCCCTCTGGATAAGGGATTTTGGGTTCTTCATGAACCACCTTCTCGGCTCCAGGCCTTCCCTTATGGCCCATGATTCAGCACCACGTCCACCGCGACCTCCACCACACGAAGCTTTAGATGATCTACCACCGGCCATCCTCTAACACACTATAAGATTCAAACACCAACATGATCATTCAAGGGAACAACTCAGTTTATGTCAAGTATAGTAAGTCCCTAATTACAGTGGCCAGTTATGATTAGCCACTTACTTTACTCTTCATACCCCAAGCATTATCTATCCTGACTACATCAGTATCTAAATCTACTAACAGCACACAGAACAAATCACATAACATGCACATATAATGTCGGTTAATATTAAGAAAATACCTGATGGCACGCAACTACTCGGACTAGCACCCCTTCCCTTTCCGTCCCATTTTCAGTTTAAGTTCAGGTTTACTTTGAAAATTTACCCATTTCACTTAAACTTTGGCTCTGATGTCAACTTGTAAGGCCCCGTTCCCAGGACGCTTACAGCTGGTCGATCACTGCATATAAAACATATAATTATATTAACTTTAACAAAATATTGCAGCGGAAACATTAAAAACGACATTTCATTTCATTATAAAAGCTTTTGCAAACTAATACATCGTTATCACATTACAAAATACATGTTGCATTACATCACAAAAGCATTATAAAAATGGATGTCATCCAAAAGAGCCAAGTAGCCACCCCGTGCCATCCTCAGCAACTTTTACCGGCCAACTGGAAACACATAAAAGTCAGCATTACCGACTGAGTTCTAGTTTAAAAATAAAACATACTTTACTTTCGTTTAAAAACCATTCTTTACTTTCTTCCAAATCATACTATACTTTCGTATATGATCACACATCGTACGTACTCATAGATAATAACATTATTATCTTCCTTTACTATTCATCACATTCTTTCTTTATCTCTTTATCTGTTTCCGGATCAGTGTCATCAGCTATACCCCAAACATATGCACAAAGTGGGTATTGGGCCGAAGATCATAAATGACTTCCATAACGCACATAGCCTAGCACCAACACCGGGGCAAGCGACACAGATCCCAACTGTATACTACACCCCAAACGTATGCACAAAGCGGGTACTGGGCCAAAGATCGTAAATGACTTCCATAACCACATAGCCTGGCACCAGCACCGGGGTCAGTAATAACTATAAACCATGTACTATATCACTGGTCAGTCACAAAGACTAGACCCCTGTGTGTATCCTTAAGGGTTAGCTAAACCACACACATTTGAGCTTATGACATTTTAGAGTCTTCCACCTCTGTACATTTTGCTTGCAAGCCTTTCTTTACTTTCTCTTTCATTAATGCATGCATTGTATCATTATGTTCCTCTTTTCATTATCTTTCACTTTATATTACAGAATACTTATCATTTCTTTCATAACTATAACACGTAAAGCCACGGGAAAGATAAACATACATAACATGGAACATAAACATAAACATACAAACATTGCCATACAAGGCACCATCACACACGCATAACATACATGCAACATACCATCATGCATAGGCATACAACATCATATCATCATCATACAATGCCCATCACATCATCTATGACTTCAAAAAGTCAACTTACATAGCCCCTGAGAACCTCCCAAGGCAAAGCCTACCTTTCTCTTTTTCCCCGAAAAGTCAGAAAATAATCTAAGTCTTTAGGCGTATGAGAATTATACAGACGCATGAGCACTATGCGGGCGCATGGCCTTTCAGGTGCATGGGCAACTTTCAAGCGCATGGGCACTATTGGGGCACATGAGTAACACTTAGTCTATTTTGGGCAATTCTAGGCGCATGGGCACTATGCAGGTGCATGAGCTATCTGGGCGCATGAACACTTAGTCAATTTCAGCCTATTTCTAGGCGCATGAGTACTATTTGGACGCATGAGGTTTTGAGCGCATGGGACACTTAGGCCGTTAATTTCAGTTGGGCGCATGAGCTACTGTTTAGGCGCATGAGCAGCCTAATTCGCACTTATCATCATAGATCAGTCCCCAAACATCACCTATCATGTTCTAAGCTTAAATATTAAATTCTAAGCCTTAAAAACACAACAATAATATCATCAAGCACATACATAGCCCAAAATCAAACCCCACCCATAACATACACACATACACATGTACGGTATAAAACCCAACTTTATAAAAACATTCATACATGCATTTTCAGCCCCAAAGCAGTTTAAAACAAGTAAAGAGGGTTCTAGAACTCACCTTTGTAGCTCTTGGGTAAGACTTCTTCAATCCTGTTTGCAAATTGAGTTCAAACACCTAAAACCCACGAAACACACACACCAACAACATATAACACGTATGAGCATATAACCAAGGCCTAAACCGGTTAAGAATACCTTAGAACCAAGGATTCTTACCTAAATTTAGCCTTTTTCTTGATCTTTCTTCCAAACCCGAAAGCTTCCTGCTGTCCTCACTTTCTCTCTCTAAAATCCGAATGATGTGAGTGTGTAGTCGACATGGGCAGCCATACCACCTTTGACACCCACTTTTCAAACATTTTGTCCTTTTTACACATTTAACCCCTCAACTTGGGTGAAATTCCTTTTCTTTTTTTTCTTCACTTTATTCTTTCTTTCTTTGACTTTTTAAAATAATCGGGTGTTACAGGCATGCAACACAGTTATCATCACTTATAAACTCTTTTATTGGCATTTTAGTTACCAAATCATTCTTAATTTATTTATTCGTGTTCTTAAAGTTTACATGGCATATTTTTTTATGCCAAAAGAAAGACTCGTCACTATTTTCTTTAGATAGAAAGCAAGAAACCTCTTCTAAGGGAGATGTTTCCTGTAAATCCATCTTGTACATGTTCCCTTACCTGGGGCTCTGAGCAGGATATGCTCTTGAGAAATGATCAACCCAGGTTTGAGAATAATACACTCATGCTCAGTGAAGAGCATGTTATGATTCTGATTACAAAATTAGGATAAACTTAGTAGATTATACCCTAGTTCTTTGATAAAGTTTACCTATTCAATGCAGAGCTTACCATTTATGACACTGTCCCTTCTAATAATAGGACCTCCTGCATCTTTTCCAAAAGCAACTGGCGCTTCTTAATGTTTTGAAGCAAAGATCCATTGTCCGTCATGTGCCTAGAACATCCATTATCAATAATCCATACATTTCTATTGGTCTTCAACTATTCCTGCATAAAAAGGATAAGATTAGTTACATTTGGAAACCAGAGCCTCATTGGTCTTGGGCTTATCAGAATGGACTAAAGACAATGCAACAATAATGGATCCTTGTTAAGACTTTATGGATCATTTGCTATTGTTGATGAAAAACTTACAGTCACTCGGTCATGCTTCATTGTCCACACAATCCTTGCAAGATTAGACTTAACCTGCAATACTTTGAAAGTTTTAACAACTTCGGAAGTTTTGGAGACTGGTCCTTCAGAAGACCGTGTTTTCACTACAACAAGCTTTGGTGCTTCGGGAGCATTCCTTTCTTCTAAAACTAAATTTTCTTTCAAAGCCAAGTTTTCACTTGTCTTCATTTTCATCTTGGAGTTTCCAAAAGGAAAAGATTTTCCTTCTGAAGCTTTGTTCGTCCTTGTCTTTTCAGAAGTCTTCTTCTTGGTCATGTCGACAGTACTTTTAGGAGTGTATATACAATCCTTAACAAGATGAGAAGTACTACCACACATGATATAATCAATTTGTTTTCTTTTGAGAGTCTTCTTATGAATAGAAGGTTGAGCTTGATCAGTTTCCATCTCCATCTACATCTTCTCAGATGTTGCAACACGCTTTCTAGGGTAAGGCTTGCTCTTAGAGGTGGATGGTGCAGGCTGTGTAGCAGTGGTACGCACTGATTCGATTTTCTTTCTACACAAGAATGAGCTGCACATGAACTAGAACTCTTGGTACTAGAGTTCAGAGTTAAGTCCTTAGTCTTCACCACTTCAAATTCCGAAGAAATAAAGACTTGTTTATGCTGAAGGTGGCCTTGATCTCTTGAGCCTTCTTTGATCTTTTTTTGGCTGCTCTGATCAAGTTCTTCTTCTTGGTCTTTGTCATCCCTGGTTTCTTCCACTTCTTAGGAGAATAGTGACCCTTGTTAGGATGATCTTCTTAACTATTCTAAGATTTATCTTTCCCTATCTCCTCTTTATCCTTTTCTTCAATGGGGAATATAAGTGAAAACTCATCTTGATAAGTTTCACACCTGGGAGATCTTACAGAAAGTAAAGTGTGTGGAGGAGCTATCTCACTAGATCTCAGTCCCTACTTGTTCTCTACTTGTTCTCTACTTGTTCTCATAACACACTTTTACATTCAAGGATGAGGATATTATGTTCTTGAAGGTTTGTTCTTCAAGAACACATTTCTCTTCACTGGCTTCGCTGATCAAAAGCTTAGCCTGGTATTCGGTTAACTTAGTGATGAGATCTTTGATCTGAGTCCTGTAGTTGGTATGTTCATGCTTAAGAGTGGAAATGGTTGTCTCTAAGTCTTCTATTGTAAGTTTGTAATCATTTTCAACTCTTTTGAAATCAACTTTTAAGATGTTTAAAGACTCAAGATCAGATCTCATCTCTAAGTTATAGGACCTATATATGTTAACTTTAACAATGCATTTTGGGGTACATCGTTGAGCTCATCATCACTTGTCACTTCAAAATTAGGCGCATCCTTGACAATCTCATATGAGTTTAGCCTGAAAATCTCAGTATGTTGCTTGTCAGTCAGGTCATGAATGATTTCTCCTTCTTTGGGAGTATAGCTCAAAGACCGTCTAACAATCCCTTGCAAATCAAGAATCAATGTGAGTTGAGACTTGATTTGCTAAAGGGGAGCAACATCGTATTCATCATGCTGAGATGTTTGATCTGCTTGATTTAAACATGTAACACATCAATTGTTAGTAATTAATCAAGACATTCAAACATTTGATGCAACTAAGCTAAAGATGAAGCTCCTTGGTCTTAATTTCTCTTTGTTCATCTCTCTTGACCCTAAGCTGAGGCAGATGCAACTGCATCTCCTTCTTCTTCTTCTTCATCATTCTACCTTCCCCTTGTCCATTCATCTTCACTGGCCTCGTTATCATCGCTATCATCATCATCTTCATCATCATCATCATCATCTTCATCATCATCATCATCATCTTCATCATCATCATCATCATCATCATCCCCCTCTTATCTTCAGTGGCTCATCTTTTGATTCCTTTAGTTTGAGCATGATAGTCTTGTTAGAGGCCTCTAACTCCTCTATCTCTTTGCTGATTGGACGTTTTGCTCCTAGAGTTGGGAGATCTGCTGTGCTTGCAAATCAATCTGTTGTGCTTGGGTAGCGCTTAGCTCCACAAGTTGACTTAGTTGAGCAGCTTTCTCTTCGTCAGCAGCCAGCAGCTTCAGCACCATACGTTTAAGTTCAGCCAGCTGTTCCTCTACCCTACTGGGGGTAGAGTGGGTCCTGTGGTGAATGTGTGGAGGGATGATAGTCCTGCTTGGTGGCTGGTGGTGGTAGTGGTGGTAGTGGTGAATATGGGTGGTGGCATATGAGTGGCTGATGAAGGGTTGGCTGTAGTAGTGGTGGATGGGAGAGTGGAAGTGGTGGTAGGGGGTGTGGTAGTGGTGGTGGGAGATATGGTAGATGTGGTGGTGGTTGTGGCGGTAGTGGTGGTAGTGGTTGTAGGAGTAGATGTGGTCACTATAAATCTTGGCCTCTTCCCCTTTTTGCCATAGGGTTGAGCCATTCTCTCCTCCTCGAGCCCTTATACATAGTGGCTCCCCCTTGGCTGCTGGCGGGTTAGGGGTATATGATGGATCCGTATCAGCATAGCAGCATCCCCGGACTCCCCGTCGCGTTCACCTACCGCCATGAGACCTCTCTTTGTGGCTATGACCCGGCTCCCCACCATTCGCACCAGAGGCTTTTCATCAGACTCCTCCTCCTCCTCCATCTGGAAATCAGGGTGAATTAGGAGCAGACTCGGGTCCACCCTGACCATCACTTCCCTGATCAGCATCGTGGTCATCACCGTCGGATTCCTCGGAGGGTAGAGCAATCTGCTCAACATCCGAGTCACTATCGTCATGGCGCCAGCTCCTCCTAGCTGGCGCCACGTAGTCATCCCAGACCAGATGCCCAAACAACCTCCTTACAGGGGGCTTCACTTGTTTTCCCCTGTATACCTTCAGCCGCCCTAGGGTGGTGTCATCCATAACCTCCAAACTCACCGTATCGTCACTCTCTTTGGGCAGCGAGGGCAGCTTTTGGTCGATAATCATCTGGAGGAACTGAGGGTACATGTAGAATCCCTCCTTGCCCTTGGCTTCTAGGTTCCCGACAAAGTAGTTGAAGATCATCCTTAAGAAGTTGAAAGGATGATTCAGTACCAGAGCCACATAGGCATTCTGGATCTGATCAAACAGCTCATCAAATCCTCCCTTCCTCGAGGCAATACACTTCAACAGCACATGGGCTAAGTACTTGAGTTGGGGGCATAGGTTGCTCTTGTTGAGCACACTTGCGTTTATGTCCCCCGAATACTTAGCTCGAAGAAAGCAACCTCGGATAGTCAGTGGATGTAGTCTGGTAGGACAATCACCATCATCTCTCAGCTGTAACACCCTTCGCAGGTCTTCCTCACTGACCTCTATCTCTTGACCAAAAATAGTACTCCTGATGCGATGTGGTTCAGCAGACCTGCCGACTATCGCGTTCTCCCAGAAGGCATGCTAAATCGATGAATAAGGTGTGCATGGAGTAGATATAGCCTTGAAGATCCTCAATCTTCAGAAGAAGGCTATAATCCCAGCAAAATCAGTGGCATTCCGGGAGGTGACGTCCAAATGAGCACACAGGTTATGCTTTGTGCTCATAGTCCATCGACTCGCCATGTTTCTGTTATACAAGATAAATAAACGTTAGAGTTTGTGTAAGTGAATGACACTTGAATTTTAATGGGCTTGAATCAGTCTGTTCTGTCGTGCGAATGGCAGTCCGACTGAGTCTTAGTCGTGCGAATGAGCTCAGTCGTGCGAATGAACCTGCGACTCAACCGAGTCGTATGTTGTTCTATGCGGTTGAACCAGTCGTACGACTGAGTTCATACGCATGGTTAATTCGTACGATAGAGTCATTCGCTCATTTCAATCGTGCGATTGAAGTTCATCAGGGTGTCCATTCGCATAACGTCTTTGTTTCATACTGTAGAATCGATTCTTGGTCAATACTTAGGTGTTGTTTGTTTTTCTGCAGGAAAACGTCTGCAGTCTGCGGACCACATCTGCAGACATCTGCAGCAGAAGAGGTGGACCAAATGTCTGCAGTCTGCAAGAAAAAGACTGTTTGTTTTTTCTGCAATCTGTAGCGATTGTAAGATAACAAATTTGACAATTTGGTACCCGTTTTAAGATAACAGTTTGTCGCGAGTAATGGTTTCTAATGGTGGATAGAGTATAAAAATACTTGGTTTAACTCGATCAAACTCTAACACTTACCTTGATTAATAGCCAACCAAATCCTTTGCTCCTTAACAGCAGTAACCACTTTATGCTCCATTTTAAGAGTGAAAACTATAACATGATACGTTGGAAAAAAAGGCATCCTAAGGTAATTTTGGGAATAGGTTCGTTGCCTCCAACAGACCTTTCAACAGCTTCTTGCAATTGCTGCTGAACCTGAGACAGCCATGCTGATGTCTTCTTATTGCCGTTGGAATCTGGAACCGCGGCACATCGGACCGGAGAGTAGCTGATTGGCCAGAGAACGAAGCAAACCGAAGGCGGGACAGTCCAAAGGAAGGTGCGAAGAGAAGATCTTGATGCCGATGGCTGGAATATGCCCCCGACGATAACTATTCCGGTGGTTCTGATTGCCGCCATCGTGTGCTTGTGAACAAACCAAACTGATTTTCAAATCGCTAACTCAGTTGAATTAGTTGTAGTGGACATGCGAGGTGGCGCGGTGGCGACGGTGGCGACGGAAGTGGCGACCGGTCATGGTTGTGAAGAGGAGTGGGGGAGGTGGATGTGGGGAATGAAGATGGGTGAAGGTGATGTTAGGGCTCAAATGAATTCAGAAGAGAAGAGGTTAGAAGAGATTGTGAAGACATTGTTCCACCTCTTCTCCGTGAAGAGGTGAGGAAGACGTTTTCTAATGAAACGTCTTCCTGAAAACAAACAGTCTACGAAGTAAAAACCTCTTCCTGCGTCTGCGAGCGCGCAGATGAAGAGGTGGGGAAGAGGTTTTTTCAAAAAAACACCCCCTTAATGTTAAACGTTTAGGTTAGTCTCATTTGACACGCAATCCATCACAATAACCCTTAGTACTAAAAAATTTGTTGTTTAAGTACACATTAATGGTTTATTTAAAGGTTATGTCTCGGTATTCATTTTGAACCAATTCAAACATTTAAGGCTTGCTTAATCTGAGCATTTTGATCGAATCTAGTCTCGCATTACCTGTAGAAACGATAAGGAATCAGTAAGTATCACAAATAGGGTACTAAATCACTGATAAGAAATTTGGGTCGAGTAGTATTGCTTTCGTGCGATTTAGGGGCGATTTGGGGGTGACGAATGTCTGCGACCGACTACCCCTCTATTTATACTAGGGTTTTCTTCAGTTGTGCGACTGAACCTATTCGCACTCTTGGTTCGTGCGACTAGGGCTCAATCGTGCGACTTGCTCAGTCGGTCACGGTCAGTCATGCGACTAGGTTTCAGTTGTGCAATTGACTCATTCGGTCAGCTTCATTCGTCCGACTGGGGTTCAGTCAGATGACTGACTCAGTCGGTCACCACCATTCGTGCGATTGGCTCATACTCATGATCCAATCGTGCGAATGGTTCAATCTCATTGCTTCATTCGTGCGAATGGTCCATACTCATGGTCTAGTTGTGCGAATGACTCAGTCTCATTGCTTCATTCGTGTGACTGGTCCATACTTATGTCCAGTCGTGCGAATGAATCAGACTTGTTCATTTGACCTTATGCAATTTCAAAACTTATCCTTTTAATTATAGATAACACGTTATGACCAATGATCATCTCAGACATGACCTTTTTAATTTTATAACACCATTGATCACCTCAGATGTGATCCTTTAACTTAAAACGGATTTGTCACCTCAAATGTCACTCATTTTATTTTGAATGATTTGGTCACCTCAGACGTGACCCTTTTGAGTGAGTGATTCATAGATTATGACGACTTGTTGAGTCCAACTCTTACATTACACTTCACTAAAATTAAATAGAAAAGTTTTGAAATTAAGATAATATCACGACATTTTTTTTAATTTTGATTAGAGATGAAATACAACCTATTAGAAGAATTCTAATTGATTTTACTTTCTGGACAACACAGTTTCAATTCTAGTTAATCATTTCTGGTACAATTCATTTTTGGAATCATACAGGTATATCAGTCTCACTTAGGACACTTTAATAAACACTTTTGATGTTTGATCCTTGTTTTCACTAACAGTCAACATCAATTTTAGGAAATTATACTAGTGCTACAAGATGCACACAATGATTTCGACTTTCAAGAGTTGCAGCTTATGATTATTGTCAGTATACTTGTCCTCTTAAATCCATGCACAGATTTTTGACACACATTGGTGATGATTTAGGTTTAATTATTTCAACATGCATTTGTGGATCCCACACTTATATGGTAATCAATGTTCCTCAGGAGATTCTTTAGCAGTCTACGGGTATTATACAAGAAGAAACTATTCTAGATCTTTCAAAGAGATGCTAAGCCTCAGGTCAGTGCCACCGCATAGTAGAGGCGCAACAACAATGAATTCTAGAATTTTAGGTTATGCTTATCCACAGGTCAGTGCCACCGTATAACAAAGAGGCAGGTAACCTATCTTCTTGTTTGAGCAATCATTTTCTTTTTACACAGATCGCACCAACACCATAGGTTATTAGCTTGATTTCATTTTGCATTTTTCATGTGCCTTGCTCATATTTTATGGTCATCCGCACACATTTGTGGCGTTTATTTTGCTCGTCACCTCTTATTGGAACTTCGTTGGTTGTGTTAACCAGGGATAAGATGGGAAACCACAGCTTGTTAACAACTTAGATTGAGCTTGAAATCACCAATGAGGTCTACTTATCTAATGTGTTGAATCTACCAACATCATCTAATGAGCTAACACGTCTAGGTCTACTTTCTCTATGTTACCATAGTAGCACACTAGTTTACCTATCATCTTTCCTTTTATTTTGCTTTGACTATTCAGACTTAACTTAGAATTTTGCATCATACGTAGATAAACCTTTTAAAGTCCCAAATGATATGTTCCCTGTGTACTATCATTTTCCAAATTTGTTGAATCAGTATCGCAGATTTGATTTCTTTCCTTTTAGCTAAGCTGTCCTCCTACCTCATTTTTTTAAGTAATTAAATAAAAACTACTAAGTTATACTAGTCTAACCTATTCTCCCCCTAAAATTCTAAAACCGAAAATGTTTTTGCGTTTAGAATTTTAATAGGGGAAGAAATAAAATAAAAAATGACTCTACTCATCGGACTATGTACCGTCATCTTCTGGAATCACTTCACATTTCTTTTTCATGCCGTTGACCTCTATAGATATAAAATCTTGATTTATCAAAAGCTTTTGTGTAGAGGTCAGCGCGTTGAAAGTCCGTATTAATTTTAACAACACGATTAAATTCTTTTCAAAACAAGCATGTATAAAGTGATATTTAATTCCGATGTGTTTTGTCTTAGGATGTTGGACAGGATTTTTAGTTACGGCTATTGCAACAGAATTATCAAAAAATATAGGAGTGTTAGAGAATTTCAAACCGTAGTCCCGCATTTGCTCTTGAATCTAGATGATTTGTGAAGAGCAGCTTGCAGCAGCAACGTATTCAGCTTCACAAGCAACCGAGGTCTGCTTCTTATGCTGCCACGTGACTAATCTTCTCCCAAAGAATTGACATCCTGCTGAAGTTAACTTGTAGTTCATTTTACAGCCGCCATAATCCAAATCACTATACGCTGTAAGCTCAAAGTCATTGTCACAGCCCAACCTTGACAGCGGAAACGTGGAGGTGTGAGAGTTAAGATTGTTTACAGCCACATAACACTATTATTAAATCCAAATATATTAATCATAAGTTTCAATTGCAACGTTACAAGTATAAGTCTCAAACAAAGATAACATCATGTATAAAAGTTAAATGTGACAAGTTCATCCATTTATTTCTCTAGGTCCAATCATAGATGTGATAAGCTTCAAAGAGTAGTAATCATGCTTGAGCATTTCTAGAAACATGTTAAAAATAAAAGGTCAACATAAAGTTGGTGAGATTTCCATAATTTTCAATACATAAGTATATAAAAGATGGCAATTCTGTAAGACCCCGTTCCCGGGCACCTCACAGTTGGTCAATCACAGTAGTTAAAACACTACACATTATAATATACAAACTTAAGCAGCGGAAATGATTTATCAAAAACCATTCATTTCATTTAAAGTATTGTTGTTAAGCAATACATCATTATTTACTGTTTACAAAACAATTGTTTTAACGCATTACAAAACAACAACATTAACATAGAATACGAATGGATGTCAGTCTTTCCCTGCCGAGTAGCTTCACCCTCGTGCCATCCTCAGCAATAATTACCTGCCAACTGAAAATGTATAAAAGTCAGCGTTGCTGAGTGAGTTCTAATTTTAAAAGTAATAAAATACTTTCTATATGTTGTATATGAAAATACTCTTTTCGGTAACATACAACTCTATACTGTATATGCGAGCACGCATTAACTATATGAACAGATAATGTTCGTTCTCTTTACTGTATGCCTTGTCTATTCTGTAAACTTTTATCTTTATCTTTCACTTTCTGTATGGACCAATGAGCAATACCCCAACTGTATGTGTGATGGAAAACGGGTGATGGGCCATCTATATCCCTCGAAAGGGTCAACTATATCCCTCGAAAGGGTCAAATGTATCCCTCAAAAGGGTCAACTGTATCCCTCGAAAGGGTCAACTATATCCCTCGAAAGGGTTCTGTGTACTGTATACAAGGCCAACCAAATCACCCAGGGCACGCTGCAAAGGTCCTGCCAATCTCAATTGATTGGCCCTGTGTGCATAATAGGGTAGCTAACCCGCAGCACAGTTGAGCTAACGACAACATGGTCGTGTACCTCCTGTAAGCTTGCAAGACTTGTTAACATTTTTTATTAATGTTCCTCTTCTTTTCTTTATTGCTCTTTCTCTTTATTATTACGATATACGTTACGTTACGATAATAACATACCACGTAAAGTCACATACTATAAGTAATAATAATATTAGCAATAATAATATTAAGGAACAATCATAACCATGCATGAAACATTATTATAAATAAGCCCTAGTCAACCCTCGGTCAAAACCCTAAAACCACAGACTCCAGAAAATTCTATAAAAATTTCTAAGTGCTTAGGCGCTTTGGCACTATTTGGGCACATAAGCCCTATTTGGGCATTTCATCACTATGTAGGTGCATCAGCCAACACTTAATCCTTTTATCCCTTAGGCGCATGAACTATTCAGGCGCATGGGCACTATTCGTGCGTATGAACACTTACGCGTATGGGTTATTCGACGCATGGACACTTAGGCGCATGAGCCACTTGGGCACATGGGCACTATTGGGGCGCATGGGCACTATTGGGGCGCATGGCCCTACACTTAGTCGTCCGACTAATATTTCTAGGCACATGGAACACTGTTTTGACGCATGGGCTATACTTAAACTTTCTAAGGCAATCTTAGGCGCATGGGCTACTGTTCAGGCACATGGATTACACTTAAATCTTTCTAAGGCATTTTTCAGGCGCATAAGCCTTATCTAGGCGTATGGACCTTCTATGTAACATGTTTCTAGTATGTTTTCAAACCCATCATCAAACCATCTGTTCTAAGCTTAATATGGCTATTCTAAACATGAACAACCTATAAGCATTCAAGAATTAACATCCAACATGCATACTACATATGGGTAAACATACATAAACTTTGTAAAATCATTTTATTACATTTTCAGCCCCAAAGATAGTTTAAAACAAGTAAAAACCGGGGTCTAGAACTAACCTGGTGCAACTTGGGTGTTTCTTTCTTTCTAACCCGCTTGCAAATGAGTTCAAACATCTAAAACCAACACCAAACACACACACCCGAGCACATACACAAACACATAAGCACATAAGCACATAAGCATATAACCGGGATAAAACCCATCATAAACACTTAAAAACCATGAATTCTTACCTTGAATTCGATATCCTTCTTCTTCTTCTCTTCAAAACTCGAAGTTCTGCTCTCTCTCTCTCTCAAAACCGAAAGAAAGTGTGATGTGAAGGGAGGGTGGGCGGTCATGTCTACCTTTACATCAACTTTTTCAAAGATTTGTCCTTTTGGACACTTTTAGTCCTTCCACTTGGACTTTATTGCTTTTCTTTCAATTGTTCTTCATCCCTTGCCTTTTTAAAATAACCGGGTGTTACAAATTCATGTTGTAAGTTAGAGAACAAAGTAACTAGGGATGTAAGACAGAATGCACAATCAAACCTTGACAGATTTTTACAAGTCTCAAATGTTTACAAGTATATACGATTAGCTAAGTATACTTGGATTAACCAAGCAGGCTTGTCACGCCCATAGATCTATGACATCGCCAGGCTAGCAATAGTTAATGATTGTACATATAATCGACATTACAGGTAGCTACAAAGATCAACTAACCACAACATACAAATGAATTGCCATAACTTTACAAGAATCAAACGTTTTACAAGCGCAACGATTATAAGGTAACAGTTTCATCCCAAAGTGTGAAAATATAAAAAGGGGTATAGAAATACTCACATGATGTATAATTGTATAAATGAGGGTTAAAAAGGATATAATAACAACTTTCAACATAGTCCTTCACACAATACCTAATATAAATAGTTTACAAGATTCTAGTTTAATATTAAGGTTAACAATTTCACGTGAACTAGGGTATTAGGATTTGGTATTTGGGGTTTTTTCAACAATTTGTACTTAACAAGGATATCAATTATATTTTCGTGGAATAGATGATAAGAATATATTTATATTTTATACAAAGGTATTAAGGAAAAAAAAATATTTACAATAATTTGAAGAGATTAGATTTAAGTTGAAATAAGATTTTATAACCAAAAGAAATTAACACGTGATAAACAATAAAAAACAATATAGTGAACTAACAACCACTTTAAATTCAAAAAATTATAACCAAGTACAACCTTTGTAAAAAAAAATAATATTTTAGTTGTTTAATTTATTTTTAAAATAATATAGAAAATGATTTGATACATTTACAAATATTTAGAGTTTACAAAATCCCTGTTTATATTTATTAAAAATATTTTAGAACTTTATTAAGGGCTAAAAAGCTCTTAAAAAATACATGAGGTTGCCCGGGTTCAAACCCGGGACTTCATGTATAGGAAACAAATGACTTAACCAGGGAACCAGGGCCTTGGCCTTGGTTTACTTTTGGTTTTCAGATCTTAAGAAAACAACCCCTACGAACTCCCCCTCAAACCCATGAACCCTAGAATGTTTGAGCCAAATTGAAAGCCAAATCGTTGTGTTAATGCTAAATATCATGGGGCTTTTATTCCACATGTTTAAACGATCCTAACGATGTGTTTAATTACCCAAAGAAAGTGACTCGAAGTCGAACACCACGATGAACGAGTCGCAACCAACGTGGAACCTGATTGTTGCTAAAATGATGATTACAATCCAATTAACTTCACGTGTAGTTTCAGTGGTTTGTGATCCTCAAAAGCCCTCAACTAATTGATCTTAAAAGATTGCAGAAGATGTAGTTCGGCCGACTTGCAGTCACGATGAGTGTGGTGTTCGATTTGTGGTGTTTAGACGTGTTTCAGATAGATTTTTGTTTGGTAGGAGTGTAGTGTTGATTAAACCATCGATTAAGTATCGTTTAGTTGAATTATTATTGTTCTTTAATGTTCGAACGGGTCATTCGATTAATAGCATCGGTTAAACGATGATTCGAGTAGTAACGATGGTTTAAGCACAATTAAAATACATTCAAGTTCAAAACATGCATACGAAACGATTTGGGTTGGTTTGGTTTTCGAAATCGAATGGATTTGGGTGTTTTAGACGTCCCCGGAGCTCCACGGAATGTTCGCCGGATTTGCGGGTAAGGGGGAAAGTTGTGTTTGATTTTTAAGGAATTACATAAATGGTCCCTATAGTTTTCAAACTTATTATTCATGTATAAACATTCATTTCAAGTTTATAAATTGACAAAAACATCCCCCAAACTTAAATATGTTTTAAACACTTTAAGTTAATATTATTTTATAAAATTATATCATTACTAGTATTATTATTATATTAACTTCATTATTATAATCAATTATTATTAATGTTATTATTATTATTTTTATATTTTTGTTATTGTTAATTAATTATATAATAATAATCATTATAATCTTTAAAGGATTAGAAATACAAATTAATGCAATATGCATAAGCAACCTATAAGTTTCATGAAATAGCAATAAAAGCCCTTACAAGAATTAACAAAGCTTTTAAATTAACCCAAAATTACAAAATGTTATAGTCTCCCCAACTAAAAATAATTTTGTCCCTTATTAAGAATAAACTAAGCAAACAAATGCGGGTACCTCTCCTTCATATGATCCTCACGCTCCCAAGTGAACTCAGCTCCACACTTATTCTCCCAACGAACCTTGACAATTAGAGTAGTTGTGGTTCTAGTTTTTTTCATGATGCGATCCATAATTTCAACAGGTTTCTCAACAAAGTGTAATGACTCATCGATCTGAATGTCTTCCAGTGGAACATGCAAACTCTCGTCAGCCAAACACTTTCTCAAATTTGAGACATGGAACACAGGATGAACTCCACTAAGGTTGGAAGGTAGTTCCAGTCTATAAGCCACTTTTCCGATCCTTTTCAGGATTTTGTTAGGTCCTACAAATCTTGGAGCTAGTTTACCCTTTTTTCAAAAGCGAACAACATCTTTCCACGGTGAAACCTTAAGAAGAACCATATCGCCAACTTGGAACTCCAACGACTTACGACGCTTATCGGCATAACTCTTTTGTCAAATTCTTGCCACTTCAAGGTTCTTGAGGATCGTGGAGACTTTATCAGTCATTTCTTATATAAGTTCAGGACCAGTGATGAAGTTTTCACCAATGTCGGTCCAACAGATCGGTGATCAGCATTTACGACCATAGAGTGCTTCGAATGGTGCCATCTTGATACTCGAGTGATAACTATTGTTATACGAAAATTCCGCGAGCGGTAAATGTGTATCCCAATCACCACCAAAGTCAATGACACATAGTCGTAGCAAATCCTCGAGGGTTTAAATTGTTCGTTCGGTTTGACCATCGGTTTGAGGATGGTAAGCCGTACTTAAATGCAATTGAGTACCCAAGAGTTCTTGCATAGACGACCAAAAGTACGAAGTGAAACGAGCGTCTCGGTCGGATATGATGTGCAATGGCACGCCATGACGACTCACAATTTCATCAATGTAGATGTGAGCCAGTCTTGAAACTTTGTATATGTCTCGTACTGGTATGAAATATGCCATCTTGGTCAAACGGTCAACAATCACCCATATACTATCATGACCACGAGGAGTACGAGGTAACTTGGTTATGAAATCCATGGATATGTGTTCCCATTTCCACATAGGGATTTCAAGTTGTTCAAGTAAACCACTTGGCCGTTGATGCTCGGCTTTGACTCTTGCACACGTGAGACACTTGGAAACATAAGACGTGATATCTTTCTTCATTCCAGGCCACCAATATTGACCATGCAGGTCCATGTACATCTTATCGGAGCCAGGATGAATGGAATATCGGGTTTGATGAGCTTCGTTCATAATGAAGTGCTGAAGGTTATCACGATTCGGAATCCAAAGTCGATTCAAGAAGTACCATATGCCGTTTGATTTTGTCTCCAGTTGTGACCGAACATTAGACATCGAATCTTCATCCTTCCCTTCGTTGGTTAATGCCGGTTGTTGAGCCTCGTGAATGCATAACTCGAAGTCACTATCGATCGTTATGTTTTGAAGCATGATAGTAGCCTCGTTGACATCCACATGAATCTCGGTATCAAATTCTCCTAGCGTATCAAACCATTGCCTTCGATCTCGAATTTCTTGGAGCGAGACAGTGTTGTTGTGCACCTTGGGACTCAGCGCGTCGGCTACAACATTCGCCTTTCCAGGGTGATAGCGAATGTCACAATCGTAGTCGCAAATCAACTCAATCCATCGTATTTGTCTCATGTTGAGATCCTTTTGGTTGAACACGTGTTGGGGGCTCTTATAATCGGTGTAGACTATGCATTGCATCCCATAAAGATAGTGTCGCCAAATCTTCATTGCAAAACCACGGCGCCAAGTTCAAGATCATGAGTTGTGTAGTTCACTTCATGAACCTTCAATTGCCTTGACACGTATGCTATGAATTTTCCTCGTTGTATGAGAACACAACCAAGACCTTGATTAGAGGTATCATAATACACGGTAAAGTCATCGTTCCCGTCAGGAAGTGTGAGAATAGGAGCGTTACACAACTTGTGTTTCAATGTCTCGAAAGCCTCTTCTTGCTCGGGTCCCCATTTGAAGAGTCGATTTTTTTGTGTTAGCGTCGTTAATGGTTTAGCAATCTTCGAGAAATTCACTATGAACCTACGGTAATATCTCGCTAAGCCCAGAAAAGAACGAACCTCGGTTGGTGTTGCGGGAACACACCAATCTTCACGGCTTCAATTTTTGCAGAATCAACGTGAATTCCTTGGCTATTAACCACATGCCCTAAGAATTGAATCTCTTCTAACCAGAATTCACACTTGGAAAACTTGGCGTATAATTGCTTCTTCAAAAGTCCAAGAACTTGTCGCAAGTGCGTCTCGTGATCGATTTTCGTCTTGGAATAAATAAGAATGTCATCAATGAACACAATCACAAACTTATCCCAATATGGTTTACATACTCGATTCATGAGATCCATGAACACGGCAGGTGCATTGGTCAAGCCAAAAGGCATAACCATGAACTCGTAATGTCCATATCGAGTACGAAAAGCGGTCTTTGGAATGTCGTCATCGTGGACACGTAATTGATGATACCCAGAACATAGATCGATCTTTGAGAATTGGGTTGCTCCTTGAAGTTGATCAAAGAGATCATCGATTAGAGGAAGAGGATATCGGTTTTTGATAGTAAGCTTATTGAGTTCCTTGTAGTCGATGCACATACGGAATGAACCATCTTTCTTCTTCACAAACAGCACAGGTGCACCCCATGGTGAAGAGCTAGGACGAATGAACCCCTTATCGGTCAACTCTTGCAGTTGACTAGCTAGTTCTTGCATTTCAGACAGTGCAAGACGATAAGGTGATTTAGCCACAGGGTTTGCACCAGGGATAAAGTCAATCTTGAACTTAACTTCTCGCATGGGAGGTAGTCCCTCAAGATCCTCGGGAAAAACCTCGGGAAATTCTCGCACAACAGGAATGTCTTTCAGTTCCTTACCTTTGACTTTCGTGTTAACTACATACGCCATGAAAGCTAGGTAGTTTTTACTTAAGCACTTTCGAGCCTTGATGCAAGACATAAGTTTGAGTCCTTCGGATGATTTCTTCCCAAAGACCTTCAAAGTATCACCAGTCGGTAAAGGAATTCGAATGCATTTCTCGAAGCATAGAATTCTGCATGATGCTTAGCTCACCAATCCATGCCAATGATAACATCAAAACTTCCCAATTGCATAGGAATAAGGCCGACGAAGAACTTGTGTTCGTTAAAAAGGAGTTGAACGACGTACCATTCACCACGTCGTTGTTGGCTTGGACTTGATTGGCGTTGATGTTGAAAGCCCTTCCACGAGCCGGTGGCACAGTTCCCCCATTGCGAGGACATTGCGGATGAATATGACCAGCCTCGCCACAGTTATAACAGGTTCGGTTGGTAAGCATCACAATGTTGTTTGGTGCACGAAGACAAGTAGCCACCAAATGACCATACTTCCCACACAACAAGCAGACTCGGCATGGAATGTTGCTCGCATGGTGTTACTTGCACGTGTTACACATAGGATATGGACCGGCATAAGCTCTAGCCACGGGGGCTTGATTTGCAACCACCATTTGTTTTTGAGGAGTATTGGGTGCGGTCACAACGTAGTTGCGCATCGGGGTGAACTTACGCGTCTTGTTTTGAGAAGATGACTTGGCCCTTACCTCCTTTGTTGCCTCGGGTGTCGCCTTCACAGTAGACTTGGAACCCTTTGCCGACATAGTGCCAGCTCTAATATGATTCTCGGTGAGCTGTGCTGTGATAGTGATTGCCTCCTCCAAAGTTATGGGCCTACTACCCACCACGGCATCTTGAATTTGAGGTGGCACCCCTTGATAATTTCTCAATGTTATGGGGCACGGTGTCCACCATGCGTGGTAGGAGCATACTCAACTCATGATGCCAGGTGGAATAAGCCAAGTGATTCCCACCATCTTGTTTGAGGTTCCAGAACTCATCCTCTAGCTTTTGCAACTCACTCCTCGGGTAGAACTTTTGAATCATGATATCCTTAAATTCTTCCCAGGGCAACGCCAACGCAACCTCAGCCCCATGGTTTCTCTTTTCACTATTCCACCATGTGAGTGCCCATTGTTGAAGGACACATGTAGCATAGAGAACCTTGAACTCGTCGGGGCACTCGCTAACAATAAATGTGTTCTCCATACTTTCAAACCACTCGAGAAGTCTAGTGGCTCCTTCTTTTCCACTAAAGCTGGTGGGTTTGCACAAGTTGAAGTGTTGATTATTGCTATTCTCTCCATGAGCACCGGTATTGTTCCCATTGGTGTTGTTATTTCTAGTAGCCATTAGGGTGCTATTAAGTTCAGCAACCATGGTCGGGATGACGGTAGCCATTTGCCGAGCAATCATGGCGGCTAGCTTATGGTCGGAACTTCTACGCTTTCGATGGTGACGAGACATGCTGGATATACAAAATGAGTTAGTTACGGGAATGAGCATAACAAAGGATAGTAGTTTAAACAAAGACAAGCTAAGAGTTGTAAGGTACACAGAATCATTCTATTTGGTAACGCATTACCATTAGCAAACGTTGACACGTCAAGGTGAATTGACCCATTTGCCTTAAAAACTTCTATATATTGACCATAGTTTATCACTTATCCTAGAAATCTCCAGGTAAGCATGACTAGTCCCGAAGGATTTATGCAAAATGCTTGCCTTAGCCCGAAGGACTTTTACCAGCAAATCCAGGATACAGGTGTCTATGTGTCACACAATATTCCTTAGGTTCATGAAACCAAAACCTTGATGAGATTTATATAGATTAGACATAAGTCTAAAGATCCAAATCATAAGCATAAGTATACGATTCCACGTGTCGCCAAGAATAAGATTATGAGATTTCGGGTTTGGGGAGAGTCAAAGATTCAAAGTTATGTTTAGGGATACAAGTAACAATGTTTTAACAATTACAAGGCAATCCTATGCTAAGGAATCAATTTGCACATAAGTATGGCATAGCATTATGTAGCATGCAAAACAATATACTTTTACAAGAATAATAATATTATTCTATAAGTTTCATGCATAAACTATAGTCTAGGTCACCATTTCTAATAACCTAAATCCCTATAGTTATGGGCTCTAATACCAATCTGTCACACCCTAACCTTGATGGCGGAAACGTTGACGTGTGAGAGTTAAGATCGTTCACAGCCACATAACGCTATTACTAAATCCAAATATATTAATCATAAGTTTCAATTGCAACGTTACAAGTATAAGTCTCAAACAAAGATAACATCATGTATAAAAGTTATATGTGATAAGTTCATCCATTTATTTCTCTAGGTCCAATCCTAGATGTGATAAGCTTCAAAGAGTAGTAATCATACTTGAGCATTTCCTGAAACATGTTAAAAATAAAAGGTTAACATAAAG
The DNA here is from genome assembly GCA_025506515.1 of Flaveria trinervia. Lineage (NCBI taxonomy): Eukaryota > Viridiplantae > Streptophyta > Magnoliopsida > Asterales > Asteraceae > Flaveria > Flaveria trinervia. The sequence goes on from CM046447.1 coordinate 75,932,970, forward strand.
TTGGTGAGATTTCCATAGTTTTCAATATATAAGTATATAAAAGATGGCAATTCATGTTGTAAGTTAGAGAACAAAGTAACTAGGGATGTAAGAAAGAATACACAATCAAACCTTGACAGATTTTTACAAGTCTTAAACATTTACAAGTAAATACGATTAGCTAAGTGTACTTGGATTAACCAAGCAGGCTTGTCCGGCCCATAGATCTATGACGTCGCCAGGCTAGCAATACTTAATGATTGTACATATAATCGACATTACATTGTAGCTACAAAGATCAACTAACCACAACATACAAATGAATTGCCATAAGTTTACAAGAATCAAACGTTTTACAAGCGCAACGATTATAAGGTAACATGTTTCACCCCAAAGTGTGAAAATATAAAAAGGGGTATAGAAATACTCACATGATGTATAATTGTATAAATGAGGGTTATAAAGGATAATAAGCAACTCTTCAACATAGTCCTTCACAAGATACCTAAATATAAATATGTTTACAACATTCTAGTTTAATATTAAGGTTAACAATTTCACGTGAACTAGGGTATTAGGATTTGGTATTTGGGGTTTTGTCAACAATTTGTACTTAACAAGGGTATCAATTATATTTTCGTGAAATAGATGATAAGAATATATTTACATTTTATACAAAGGTATGAAGGAAAAAAATATATATTTACAATAATTTGAAGAGATTAGATTTAAGTTGAAATAAAATTTTATAACCAAAAGAAATTAACACATGATAAACAATAATAAAAAAACAATAAATGAACTAACAACTATTTTAAATTCATAAAAATTATAACCAAGTACAATCTTTGTAAAAAAACATATTATTTTAATTGTTTAGTTGTTTAATTTATTTTAAAAATAATATAGAAAATGGTTTGATACTTCTACAAATATTTAGAGTTTACAAAATCCATGTTTATATTTGTTAAAAATATTTTTGAATTTATTTAGGGCTAAAAGCTCTTAAAAAATATACATGAGGTTGCCCGGGGACGAACCCGGGACCTCATGTATAGGAAGCAAATGACTTAACCAGTGAACCAGGGCCTTGGCCTTGGTTTACTTTTGGTTATCATATCTTAAGAACACAACCCCTATGAACTCCCCCCAAACCCATGAACCCTAGATTTGTTTGAGCCAAAATTGACAGCCAAATCGTTGTTGTTAATGCTAAATATCATGGGGCATTTATTCCACATGTTTAAACGATCCTGACGATGTGTTTACTTACCCGAATGAAGGTGACTCGAAGTCGAACACCACGATGAACGAGTCGCGACCAATGTGGAACCTGATTGTTGCTCAAATGATGATTACAATCCAATTAACTTCGCGTGTAGTTTCAGTGGGTTGTGATCCTCGAAAACCCTCAACCAATTGATCTTAAAAGATTGCAGAAGATGTAGTTCGGCCGACTTGTAGTCACGATGAGTGTGGTGTTTGATTTTAGGTGTTTAGACGTATTTCAGATAGATTTTCATTTGGTAGGAGTGTAGTGTTGATTAAACCACCAATTAAGTATCGTTTAATTGAATTATTATTGTTCTTTAATGTTGGAACGGGTCGTTCATTTAATGGTGTCGGTTAAACAATGATTCGAGTAGTAACCGACGGTTTAAACACAATTAAATCATACATTCAATTTCGAAACATGCATACGAAACGATTTGGGTCGGTTTGGTTTTCGAAATCGAATGAATTTGGGTGTTTTAGACGTCGCCGGAGCTCCGCCAGAATGTTCGCCGGATTTGCGGGTAGGGGGGAAAGTTGTGTTTGATTTTTAAGGAATTAGATAATGGTCCATGTAGTTTTCAAACTTATTATTTCATGTATAAACATTCATTTCAAGTTTATAAATTGGCAAAAACATCCCCCCAACTTAAATAAGTTCTAAACACTTTTAAGTTAATATTTTTTTTATAAATTATTATCACTACTAATATTATTATTATTATTAACTTCATTATTATAATCTATTATTATTAATGTTATTATTATTATTATTAATTATATAATAATAATCATTATAATCTTTAAAGGGTTAAAAAAACAAATTAAAACAATATGCATAAGCAACCCATAAATTTCATGAAATAGCAATAAAAGCCCTTACAAGAATTAACAAAGCTAACTTTAAATTAACCCAAAATTACAAGATGTTATAGTCATCGTCATGAGGATACCACAACCTAAGTGTTGGAGTACCCTTCAGATAACGAAATATCCTTTTGACTCCTATGAGATGGTTGACTTTCGGTTTTGCCTGATATCTAGAGTAGAGGCATGTCGCGTACATGATATCAGGTCGTGAGGCAGTGAGGTACATGAGGGATCCAATCATTCCTCGGTACATGGTGGCCTCTACCAGATCACCAATTTCATCGGGGGCCACATCATGGTTTGTAGCTAGTGGAGTCCCAGCTGCCGAAGCATTTTCCATATCGAACCGACTGAGAATATCGCCTACATACTTGGTCTGATGTAGAAATATCCCCTTTGGTGTCTGATCCACCTGTAACCCAAGAAAGAACTTCATTTCTCCCATAGCACTCATTTCTGTTAGAGGACCGTGTACTGGATGTAGTACTAACTCATCCATGTGTATACCGAATCAAATAATGCAGAATCCTATTTGATTGGCGATCCAATCAGTGAGAAAGTTAACCCGATCGATATAAGATTAATCTAAACGCTAAGAACAAATAGCAATCGATCAAGAACGATCTATGAACTTGGACTGGCTTTCTTGGACGTTTTGGACGGCTAGGGTACGTGTATGAGTCGAATTCTTCAAAGTGTTTTTTTCACGAATTAAGTGGTATTTATAGGTTAGGATTACTCATTCGTGCGACTAAACCATTCGCATGGTTCATTCGTGCGACTGAGTCATGTGGTTGATCCATTCGCACGACTAAGTGTTCAGTCGTGCGACTGAGTCAATCTCATGTCACAATTGTGCGAATGATCCAGTTTCCTGGTTCAATCATGCGACTCGTCAATTAGCATGAAGTTGTTCTTGCGTATGGTCCATTAGCATGGGTCATTCGCATGAGAACTTTATATGACTAAGTTTGAAAATGTTTCATAATCATTATTTGACTTAGATCTATTCAAACAACCACAAACCTATATATTTGGTTCACTAAGTGTTAATACACAATAATCAATGAAATATTAAACATTATAAGCATAAACCACACATTGTATTTCATTCAACCATCTAGTTACATATATGTAAGACATGAAAGACTTTTTACATTAAGCTCATAAACTAGGTACATATGTATCTACAATTTCAAATTCAGCATTCATTATTGCTTCAAATTCTTTGCATAATGCTTCGTTTTTGGAACTGAAGATTATGTCACACATAGATCTGAACTAGTAGTAAGTCACCATCCTTTTCTTTGATGAACAGTGTACAGTCAATCACTCCTCTACGAAACCCGTGTTTCACAAGATGAGTCGAGAGTTTTTCATACCATGCTCTAGGGGCTTGGTGGAGCCCGTAGAGAGCGTTATCCAGCTTGTAAACTCTGTCCCGATGATATGTTACCTCAAATCCTTCAGGTTGACTGACATACACTGTCCCCGGATTTTACCATAAAGAAATGCACTCTTTACATCCAGTTGATAAACTCTAATCTTCATGTAAGATGCATAGGCTAGGGTGCTTCCATTCTTGCCACAGGTGCAAAGACTTCATTTTAATCAATACCCTCGACTTGTCAAAATACTTGAACTACAAGTCGAACCTTGTTTCTTATTATGACTCCTTGGTCATCTTTCTTGCATTTCAAGACCCATTTTGTGCCAATGACCTTAGCACCTTTAGGTCTATCCACGAGTGTCCATACTCCTAACTTCTTGAATTGAAGAAGTTCTTCTTGCATGGCAGTCACCACTGCCTCGTTGTTTAGGGCTTCACTAATATATTTTGGCTCAAACTGAGACATAAAACATCGATATGCACCATCGTGAAGATATCCCTTTTCCATTACTGAGGCATAATCAGCTGAGTATAGCTGATTTCTTGTCAGTATTCCTGATCGAACATCTCCATTGACATTGTCCAAAGGATGATACATATTTAGTCGTGATCCAGGAGTGGTGGGTACAACTACCTTATTATCTAGATTGTGAACAGCAGGTTCGGTATGTGAGGCAGCAGGTGTGTGAGGTTCCGAAGTGTCAGAGGCATCAAAATCGGATGCTTGTGTACTTGCCGTAGTAGGAACCTGTTCCTCCTGATCCACCTAATCATTTGCCATGTCTTTGTCATCAGAGGAGGAGTCACTTACCTTAGGTGCTCCCCCTGAAGAACTAGAAGATTCGCCTTGTGACGCTGAGGTCGTCAGGTCTAGTGATGGTGTATTTAACACCTCGTACATCATTCTTGTCTATAACTTATTCTCAGGAGGGGAGAGCGGGATGTTGAAGGAATTAAAGAATCCATCATAGTCGAAAAAGAATGAGGGTCCTTTTTCCAACAAGGGGGTGGTATATCTCTGTACATCAACATTGCACCACACTTCTACTTGACCAGTTGAGTTGTTGTAAACTCTCTTATTTGGTATATTGTATCCTAAAAAAATTCCTTCTTCGGCTTTCTCGCTAAACTTCCATGACTGAGTTTTCTTCAACAACGTACATGGTGCGCCAAATGGCTCGAGGTACTCCAGATTTGGTTTACGTCGTTGGAGCAACTCATAGCACGTTTTACCGTGATGTTTTATCACTAAGACTCGATTGAGGGTATAACATGCGTTAGCTACTGCCTCGTTCCAAAATTGGATAAGCAGTTTTGAGTCTGCTAGCATCGTCCGGGCTGTCTCTATCAAGCTTCGATTCTTTTTCTCAGCAACCCTGTTCATTTGAGTAGTGTAGGCAGATGTGAATTGGTGCATAATTCCTTTTCTTTGCAGAATGCCTCCATCCATTGGTTCTTGAACTCGGTACTGTTTTCTAAGCAAACTTGCCTTACCTTAAGCTTGTAGAGTGACTCCAATGTAGGTACCAGCTCTTTGAATGATTCAAATGTCTCTGATTTGGATTTCAGAAACATCACCCAAGAAAATCTAGAGTAATCATCCGTAACTACATAGCAGTACAAATCGCCAGCAATGCTCTTTGTACTAACTGGGCCAAACAAATCCATGTGAAGGAGCTCAAGAGGTAGATCAATTGAGTGAACTTTCTTTCCCTTATGAGACTTCTTCATCTGTTTCCCTTTCTTACATGCGACACAAAAATCCGGTAATTGGAAGTTCTTAACATTTACTCCCCGCACTAGATCAGTCTCGATCAAGTGATTCATCTTCCGTGGATTAATATGTCCCATTCTCCTATGCCAGGAGATGGAGTCTTTCTCTGTTTCCATTGACAAGAAGCATTATACTTGATGATTGGTTATGGAGGCCTTTGAGAGGTCCAAGACATACAAATCATTATATCTTGAAGCTGACATTAATACTTGGTCCTCCGGGATTACATAGTCCTTTTTTTGAACATAGCACTTCTTGTTGTCAAATACAAACTTGAACTCTTTGTCACATATTTGGGAGACAGAAAGTAAATTATTTTGAAGTTTTTGAACATAGTTTACCTTATCAAACTTCACTTTCTGGTTTCCCACTTCCCCTTGTGCAGTGATATAACCTCCTTCATTTCATGCAAATGAAATGTGTCCTCCTTTAATTTGTTTGACATTTGACAAGAGAGACAGGTTCCCAGTCATGTGCCTTGATGCTCCACTATCAACAATCTAGGTATTTGGGAGTAGCACTATAGCGGACACCCAGCACATTCAAAGGAAATGATTAGTTCAGTTTAAGGACCCAAGCCTTAACTAGCTTGGGTGACTCGGAGGAATCACACATTATAAACTCTACCCACTATCCATTTGAGGATGAGGGCAGATCATTCTTCTTCTTGTTCTCATTATTCGACACTGGACTTGAGTTTTCTTTCCATAAACTAGTTTTATGTAAGGCATGTTTGTGATAAACAGACGACTGGCTTAGGGTTTGAACTTTATGTTCATTAATTCTTTTTGGTGGCGTGATAGAACTCCTTTTAGAAGTACTTGGTTTAGTATCATGAAGTTCAATTTTCTTTCTTGGTGTTTGATAATAAGGTCAGTTAGAAGCAATGTGTCCATACTTTCCATAATTGTAGCATGATCTACTTTCGACATGTTGGTGGAACGGTTCATGTGGGGAAGTGTGTGACACAAGTGTGACTTTATTCTATTTGGGTTTTGACACTTCTTGTTTAGATTTCTTAGCTTCTTTAACAAAATTCATTGTTTGAACATTTTTAACATATTTACCCTTTTGTTTATTTGGACTAAGACATGGTGCAAGTGGGTGGTTAACTTGTTTGTTCTTTTTGGGTTCAGAATTAGACATGTTAGAACCTGATTTTACCTTAACCTTTTCAAAATTTTCATCCAAACTAAAAATAGGCATCTTACCTTTAGATTTTAAAGTGGCCTCCTTAGTTTAGTGACAGATTCTACCGATTTACTCGTGGAATCTAGATCACTAACTAAAGGAGTGGACACCACATGATCCTTGATTGGATTGTTATTTATAGGTCTACATTTAGCATTCAACAAGGCCTCATGTGGTGGTGGAACCACTTTGTAACCCAAACCCTCCCCGTTGTTACGTTCTTTCACTAAGTGCTGGACTATGTGAGAAGAACTTGTCCAACTGTGCAGATTTTGTTTTAATGAATTTACTTTGACTTCCAAAATTGTTTTTTCTTTATTAGTTTTTTCTAGGGAATTTAAATAGAACATTGTTTCATTTTCTTGGTTAAAAGCAACAACCTTAGTTTCCCGTAGTTGTTTGTTTAAAAGTTCTATCTTTTCTTTAAAACTGTGCTCATTTTGTTTTTAAAATCTAGTTAGCTTCTGTGCACAGTTGTAAGTCATTTACTAAGCTATCATTGTGATCTAATAACCTAGCAAATTTTCAATCTATGCTTTCTCTAAATTTATTACATTCATTACAAGCATGACTATCAAAAAGTTGGTCGTTGGTACTTACCTGAGAAGATTCGGTTGAGTCAGCCATCATAGCAGAGTTTGACTATTCGGGTGTTGGTGATTCTGAACATGTTGATCTGAGACTTTCTTCATTCAGGTGATTGACCACATTTGTAGTTTCTTCATTATTAGACATCACTAGTTCCACTGTGATTTCACCTTCACTTGCCGAGTTGTAAAGCCCCGTTCCCGGGACGCTTACAGCTGGTAAATCATTGCACATAAAACATACATTTTCCTTTATGTTACATAAATATTGCAGCGGAACATTCAAAAATGACATCTCATTTCATCATAAAAACTTTTGCAAAATAATGCATCGTTAATCAGTTACAAAATACATTGTTGCATTACATCACAAAAGCATTAAATAAATGGATGCCATCCCAAAAGATCTGAGTAGCCACCCCGTGCCATCCTCAGCAATCATTACCTGCCAACTGGAAACACATCAAAGTCAACGTTGCTGAGTGAGTTTAAGTTTTATAATAAAACATACTTGTCTTTCATTAAAACCGTTTTGTACATTCATGCGTTCATATATCATATGTACACATAAATAATATCATTATTATCTTCATTATTCGTTTTTTCGTCATTACATCATTTTCTTTCATCAACACCATGAACTTTACCCTTCATGCGCATGATACCGGGCCTAAGCCTATCATAGACCTTCATTCACGGTGCCCAGCACCTCTGGCCACAGTACCTAAGGTAAAGTTCAGGTATACCATTGTCTTGTGCTATGCCCTTCATGCTCATGGTACTGGACCTAAGCCTATCATAGACCTTCATTGACGGTGCCCAGCACCTCTGGCCATAGTACCTAAGGCAAGCAACAATGGTTCCATACAAATGGTCAATCACAAAGAAAGACCCCAATGTTTATCCTCCTGGGGTAGCGAACCCGCACACCGTTGGGCTAACACATTTTAATGGTGTGTCCCGATGTACAAGGGTTGCAAGACTTTCTTTACTTTCATCATTCATTAATGCATGAATTCTTACTTCATGTTCCTCGTGCATTATCTTTCACTTTACGTTACATAATACTTTCATTTCATTCATAAACATAACACGTAAAGCCACAGGAAAGATAAACATACATCATAATAAGGAACATAACATACACAGTCATCATCATCATACAAGGCAACATCATACATACATAACATGCATAATCATGCAATATCATCATCATCAAGCCCAATATACTCTCTAGGGCCTCAACAGTCATCTTACATGAACTTACGGGAACTTTCACGTCAAAACTTACATCTGCACTTTCCCCCTGAAAGTCAATACATAAACTACACTTTCCTCGGGTACACCAGCCCTACTTGGGCGTATGGGCACCCTTCAGTCGCATGGCCTTCAGGCGACTGAACATCATGCGATTGAACCAATGCGGATGAACACCTATGCGAATGAACACCCAATCGTGCGAATGAAGCTAATACGAATGGACTCCATGCGGATGAGTCCCATGCGAATGGCCCTAATGCGGACGAAACTAATGCGAATGGGCATTATGCGACTGGGCTCTCAGTCATGCGAATGAACCCTCAGTCATGCGAATGAATCCTTAGTCATGCGAATGAACCCTCAGTCATGCGAATGAATCCTTAGTCATGCAAATGAACCTCAATCACACCTCAATCGGTCGTATGGCCTCCATTTGGTCGCCTAGCCCTAGCTGGTGCAGAATGCAGTTCATCCTGAACCCAATCTGCCATTTTCGACCTCCAAGCTCATCTAAACCCATTCTAAGCCCAAATCAACCATCCTAAACCTTAGGAATGCATACCACAACACCATTCAAGCACACACAAGCCCAAACACAAGACCCAAACGAATCATACACATACCCACACATACACAAACGGGTCAAACACACACACTTCAAAACCTGATTTTCAGATGTGTTCCAAGCCCCAAATCATTCAAAAACATGTAAAAAAGGGGTCCTAGAACTCACACAATGACCACAACGAGAAGAGCTTCGATTTGACCTGCTACTCGATGATTTTGCTCAGTTGAACCAACTCGAACCAACTTTTCTCCCTTTTCTCCCTTTCTCTCTTCTTGGCTGATTTTTGGTGGGTGTGGGGAGAGGGTAAGGGCTGCCCTCTCCCTTTAAATACCCCCACTCACCCAACTTTCTCTCGTTGGCGAGTTTGGTCTCTCGACTTTGGACTTTATTTCTTTTTCTTCTTTCGTCGGCTTCAAAGTAAATAAATAACCGGGTGTTACACGAGTCGTTATCCAAACCCTCAACACAAGCAATGTTGGATTCTCTCGGAGATACAAAACGAAAGGTCCTATCTTGCCCTTCGTCGTCTTGTGCAGTCAAGGCCTTAGGATCCTTGATTGACGATGTAGCACCATTAGTGGGTTTGTCTTGACGATTGAAGGTGGTGAATGGATTACCATTACCTGTTCTTGGGCTTAACACATTCATGTTTAAAATGCCCCTTTTCTTCATAGTTAAAATATATAACTTTGGTTTTATCGAAACCAAAGGTAGTGTCTTTTGTGGCTATCAGTTATGTCCAGTCTTTTTCACAAACTTCTCCACCCTCCGGACCGCACTAGCCAACACCCACATGATATCCATTCTTTCAAGTTCGGTTTCATCTACTTGCTTGTAGTCTTCATTGGCGAGATGGCAGTTTCCAATCTTCCCCGCAACTAGCCCACCATAGGAGTGAACTACCGCTGCCAGGAGATCCATATGTTCCTTTGCCACCTCTACAGTAATATTACTAAGATTCTTAGTTTCAACTTCGTAGCATTTACTTCAGGTGCTATAAACTGGGTGTAAGATGACCCTAACGTGTTAGATCTTGAAGTAGTGGCTTGGGAAGGAGCGGCTGAACTCGACACAAATGTCGTTTGAAGTGGTGCTCCAGAACTTGTTAGAGTGGGATATGAGTTATAAAGTGACGGGTTTTGATCGTATGATCCTTTATGAGACATGTACTTCATCCTCAATTCTTCCTCTCTCAGCTTTAAAATGAAATCGTTAATATCCAACTTTGCTAGCATGTCATTCTGTCTTAGATTTGACACAAACAATACCCACTTCTCAAGCAAGCCATCTGCAAAACTCGACACCTTGTCTTCCATGGATGTGGTTACCCCATGAGTGTGCAACTCACTCATCAAGTGGTAGAAACGGTTGATGATGTCATCCAGGCTCTCTTTTCCTATAGAAGAGAAGTTATCAACCTCCTTCTTCAACGCCTTTGCCTTTAATGCCTTCAACGTCGCATTCCCGACATACCATTTTTCCAGAGCCTCCTATAACTTCTTGGCTTGTTTGTTCTCAGAAAACTGATGGAATATCTCCTTAGGAATTGACTAAGTCAACAAAGCATACACCTTCTTCTCTGCATTGTACTTCACCTTCTGGCTATCAGTCATGCCACCCAAGGTAAGTTTAACTCTATCAACACTAACCGGCATGCTATAACCTGTCTCGATTGATTCCCACAGATTGGGATAAACCCCATTTAGGTATATCTCGAACCTTTGCTTCCATTGTGGGTAATCATATAACATTATGAGCTTAGGTGGCTTATTGTGATTCCTAATTTCATTCTCCAGAAGCAATAGATTCTGGATCCGTGAATCCCTACCGGTAGTAAACGCTGAGTACTGATCTTCCATTTTATTAACTTTGAACTTCAAATTGAAACTTAGTCACTCGTGCGAATGGAGAGGTCCGAATGAATCAATCGTGCGATTGAACAAATGCGAATGAGCCAATCGTGCGATTGGACAAATGCGGATGAACATTCGTGCGATTGGGCAGATGCGGATGAACAATGCGAATGAGATTGTTCAGTCATACAAATGGATGGGCAACTGAGTTCAATCGTGTGTATGGCAGGTGCGAGTGAGTTTAGTCGTGCGATTGAGTCAATCGTGCGACTGAAGGATGCTGGTTTTGAAAATTCGAGGGTTTTTGGTACTTTGACACAAAAATACGATTTTTCACGAACCCTAATCTGTCGTAAGCTGAAACACGTGAACTTTTAGGACCGATTACATACGGAGTACTAACTGATTCTGCGCGTATACCAACTGAAATAGTGCGGAATCCTATTTGATTGGCGATCCAATCAGGGAGAACACAGTTTAGATCAATCTAACGATTAATGAAATGTTAAGAATGATTAGAGAACGATCCACTGCGATCTATGAACTTGGAACATATTTTCTTGAGTCTCTGGACGGCTAGGGTACGATTATGTGCGTAGGTATTCGAATTGTTACGTTTTTTCACGAATTAGGTGGTATTATAGGTTAGGGTCTTCCAATCGTACGACTGAACCATGCTAATGGTTCAGTCGTGCGACTGAATCATGCGATTGATCCATCCGCACGACTGAAGGTCCAGTCGTGCAACTGAGTCAATTTTATGTCTCAATCGGGCGACTGATCCAGTCTCCTGTTTTAGTCGTGCGACTGGTCCATTAATATAAAGTATTCATGTGTATGGTCCATTAGCATGGTCCATTCGCATGAGAACTTCACATGATTAAATTGAACATGTTTCTCAATCATTATTGACTCGGAATTATGGTCAACAACTACAAACCTATATAGTTAGTTCACTATAAGTTATCACATAATAAACAATGAAATATTAACATTATAAGCATCAATTTTTAAAAATTTTGAGCCCGTGAAGAGATTGCGGCTGGGCGGTTACCTATCTCGCCCACCCTAATAGCCACCGATGAGCCTACATTGCTATTGAACGTGAAGTTCATCACGTGACAAATCAGGACCTTTCATTTTAATTAAATGGATTTAGCTACACATGTGAAGTCTAAAACCTAAAGTATTGAATTGTATGAAAACAATACATTCACCCAATTTTACATGTAATAGAGGCACAAACCTTTTAAATGAAAGTCTCAAGTTTTATTCCAGACAAAAGTTTTAATAATGAAGTAAGATAAAAATAAAAGAAAAAAAAGAAATTATTGTTTGTTTAATTAATAGATAAAAGGGAAATGTTAAGAGAAAACAATTTGGGGTAGGGGCGTAATCGTCATGACCCGGCGGCGGGGGCCGGCGCTGTGTGGAAGGCCAACGCCGTCAGTCCGCCACTATATATACAACCTAACCTTACACAATATACATATAAATTCACAAAACTTCTTTACTCTACTCACTAACAATTTAGAAAATATATATATATCAAATATCCTGTGATTTTTCTTAATTTTTTCCCTCCTCATCTGCGCGACAACACGGTCGCCGCCGCCGGTCCGCCACTATAAATACAACCTAACCTTACACAATATAGATATAAATTCAAAAAAATCTCCTCTATTCTACTCACTAACAATTTAAAAAAATATATATCAAATATCCCGCGATTTTATTAATTTTTTTCCTCCTCATCCAACTTCGGATGCTTCCAATTCTGATGGGTTGTAATTTTTAAGTCTTCTCAAACACGTCGACGAGGCTGAAAGTTCAAGAAAAAAAATCTTGAAACATAATCGTTTTGGGCTAATAACGTTTTTATGAACGATTATTTTTGGAGAACCCAAAATACACAGATGAAGAAGGGTACTCAAGGTTTATTTCTACGCATTGTTGAAAATATAAGAAACAACTTTTCATGGTTTAAAGAAGGGATCGATTGGTAGTGGAAAGAAAGTTTTACGCAATTCAAAAGTGCAATTCTAAAATACGTCAACTCGTAACAGGTAATTCACCCGACACATACGATGAATACTTAGCTATGTACCCTATGACTTCACAATATGATTATAAAGAATGACGGCAATGCTATTTCTCTCATGCAAATTCGAGATTCACCGACGAATCCACTTGAGAACGAAAATACTATTTTGTAATTGCGCGATGAAAACACATAAAGGCAGGGAAAAAGCTTTCACCTACAGGTCCAGGAATCGGTATTAGCTCTGTTTTCGCTGTTATAGAGACTTAGATTCGATAACATGGAACACATTGCAAAGAATGTGAATATCACAGTTTCGAATGACGAAGAATAACTTGTTTATTATTATTGTTATTTTTCTTGTATTTTTTAATTTTAAACTATTTTTTTATTTTAATGTAAATTTTAATTTAAATGAAACAAGTTAAAAAGGAATTAGTGTGATGTAATGTGGTTTAAGTACCCTTTTTAAATTGGTATGGTATGATATGATGTGATTTATATGTTTTGTTAGATGGTGTGTGATGTTGTATGATTTAATGTGATGGGTGTGACATGCAACACCCTTATACCATTTAATCACAATTGTAAACGACACATACTACACCATAGGCGGCTGGTACAAAACAAAATATGGACGAGTAAGCATTAGCTCATGCCACTAATCCTTATATGGATGACATGATTAGCCATATCCTTTAAAATTAAGCTAACTACCTAGACTTAGCCCACCACTCATCTAGAGTTTGGGTCAACTGGTAGCATCCCACCACGTGCACTTAACTGGATATAAACAAAATGTGTCCACATCTTTCATTAATATTAATTATGATAATTAACTTGATGTTAACCCCATGACAACCAAGATTTCTTAACTATTCTGTTTGTTTGTTTTTATTTATTTATTTCTAAAAGCCCTTATCTATTATGTTTAATTTTAAAATCTAAGCTTAAGAGTGAACAAGACACAAAAATAAATGATTCTTTATATCATTTCAAAGGCCCTAGACGAGAAAAAAAAACTTTCATATATTATCTTTATAAAGTCTTTATTTTTTTCTGGGCATGGAACCAATAATAAAAATCTTAAAAATTTTAGTTTGCAGATTAATTTTCTGTTTTTCTAACTTTTTATATATATCTTTGGGTGTATATATATACATACACACTACATAATATATGTATATTGTTAAATACAAGTTTCCACTTATAAGTTTATAAGAATTTCATGATAAATCCTTGACTACTATTATTGATGATGTTTCACTGATAAGTTAATAAGAACCTAAAATGAATTCCGTTGAAGTTTTCTACGTACTGAACAATTGATCGACTCATCTGATGGGGAATGCCTTAAGAATTCTATTGAAGTGAAAGCTACTTTAATCACTTCCCACTGATTAGTCATGTTGAAGAATCCCTTGATCAGTTTAATGGACATTAGTTTTTCTAACATTTCTCTTATGCTCATCAAAACTAGATTCCAATGAAGTGCAAATATGTTACAATTGATTTTGTTTCCATTAGTGTGAGTCAGATGACTAGTGACATCAATAAAATCTAACTGAACTATAAAATTTATAATAATCAATTCTCTAGTAATATGTTACAATTGATTTTTTTTCCATTAGTGTGAGTCAGATCACTAATGACATCAACAGAATCTAACTAAACTATAACATTTATAATAATCAATTCTCTGGTAATATGTGTGATAGTTTCCAGATTAGTGTTTGTAAGTGTTTGAAATTGTTCATCTCTAATGAAGGGTTTGAAAGCTAAATCTAAGGGGAAGTTCTTGGTTTTTCTGTTCAAATCTTTATGATCGATAAAATTTGTGATAATGTTCGTCATATCAATCTTGGTCTTATTGTTTAAGTACCAATTTGTTTGTTTGTTATTCCACTGCAAACGTATTCTATTTAAATCAAATAAAAGTTATGAGCTAGTATTAATGTTATCTCAACAAAAACAATATGATCACTACCTAGAGTAAAGAGAAGAGGTTATCACTACCTTAAAAGTAAGAAGTAGATTCCTTTTGTATATTAGTAAGAAAGAAATCTTAGTGATTTATACCATCTTAAAGAGAAAGTTGTAAATGAACTCTATTGGTTTAGAGAGTACCGGTGACAATTACCTCCTTATGAAATGTGAAGAAGCAATGTAAGGTGGGTATATTAACACCTTAATCATTATTATCCTTGTTTTTGTAGAGTGATATCCGTCTAACCTTAAACTTCTCAATTATTGTTATACATACCCATATGCACATTTTCCTATCCATGATGCAAGTAATCTATCATAATATCAATCATAAGGGAGTAATGGGTCAATGTAGCTCGCAAGTTACAAAAGATAGCCTCACAATATGTTTGAATCAAGATGATTTTAGAGAAGCTCAAGTCCGAGCACGAGCTCATATTATGACTAATTTAATAAACGAGCTTGAGCTTAAGTTCGAATCCTGTTCAATCCAGATGACAAGCCTAATGAGCTTTTTATTTATATAACTTTTGTTAAAAATTTAAAAAATATCTATCTGTTTAAATAACAAAAAAATCATACATAATGATTAACAGAATCAAACCAATTTACAATTTTTATAAATATATATATATATATATATTCTGTATAACATTATAATCATAAATACATATAAAATAAATAATAAAAATAAACAAATAAAACATATAAGTAATAAACAAGCCAAGCCAGAAACAAGTTTAACTTTAAATAATTTCTAACAAGTCTAGCTTGAGATTTAAAATAGTGTACTAAACGAAACGAACTCGAGCTCTCTTAAGTTAAAACTAGTCAAGCTTAAATCTTGATTAGCTTGTTCTAAATTCAACTTGTTTTAACCAATTATAGTATGAGATGCCATAAGAAAGTCTGAAAAAATAAATTATACTTGCGGGTTATGCGACTCAACAACTCTTTGAACTACAAAATTAAATCAAGAAATTATCAAGATACTACCATCAAAAACTAGTTCTCTAGATTTATATATGCGTCATAAATGCATAGAATACAAGAATATCTACAAACTTTCAATATTTAATTTGTTTTTCTAATATAGTGTATTTTTAAGCACCAGAACTTTTCTAGAAGCTAAGACTGATATCAAAATTGATTTTCACCATTTATTTTATATCTCTAAATTCTTTGCTTCTTACTCTCTACATAAACCACTAATCCCTCTCTCTAGTTCTCTAGAAGGTTATTGAGAAGTAGAGACTAAGTTAAATGGTCAAATCCTATGAATCTAGCCATAAAATCTATTCCCCATTTTCAAGCAAACCCTACAACTTCATTTCTTCAACCGTCTAACATTAAAATTAAATATAGTTAAATTTGACCTTGGTTGAGTTTTATCTTACCAATATCTATTCTTATTAATAGCTTTGGTCGGTGGGTTTTTTTTATTTTATTTTAAAACTAAGGTATTTTAGTAATTTTAGTCGAGGTTTCACACGCGTGCATTTAACATGTCTCCATCTGTCTACTATCTCCTTATATCTTTCTGGATTCCATCGATGGGAGCATCATCAAATTGACTGTTGTAAATTCGATGGAAAAAGACGTAACAACTTGTATTATTGATAGTGTGGTGGTCCTTGGCAGTGGTAAACCACCAGAGATATAGAGAAAGAGAAAAGATGGGGTAGAATTTAAGTTATGCGTTGGTGTTGTGGTTGTCGACATACGATTGCGGCCATTAACTGGTGCGGTGTCGGGCGGTACCTTGTGCGGTGGTGGCTGAAAGCTAGTGGCGGTGGTGATCGGATGAACAGAGTGACCTTCGTTGAACGTTTCAACTGAAAATCCAGGACCCAAATGAGGACTTGCGCACTATAGATGGAGATCACCGGCCATCATGTTTCAGATCTTAGAGGAATTGTTAGATGGTGAAAGATGGTTCTTGATCTCACGGTTTACCATTCGTTTCACATGTGGTTTTTGTTTTTCCAATTAAACGTCTTAGTGGTGTTGTACTGGCAGTCGTTTGATGGCTAGAAGTGGTGCGGTGGTGGCCGGAAGTTATGGTGGCGAGTTTGAGAAGATAAAGAGGCCTTGTGCTTTTTTAAAGCAAAAGAAAATACACACGTGTTGAAATACTTTTATGATAAGATGTGATAAATTAATTTTTTGATACAGTGTCGAGATGAGTAGAAAAGAATAATTTTAAAAAGGCAAATTGGATTTTAATAATTCAAACTATCACTTATTGGCCGTTAATAATATATAATATTTAATTGGCCGATACTAATCCAAACTTTTAGTTTTGTTGTCAAGAGAAATCCTATTTATATAACTATTTATTTGTTTACACTTGATTTTCATTTGATTTTGCTCATGATGATGATTGTGAATAAATAAAGAGACACACAATAAAATGGCATGAAAAACAAGTGAAAATTAAGTGTAAATCAATAAAATTATGCTACTAAAATTGTGATTGGTAACAAAACTAAAAGTTGGGATTATTATCGGCCAATTTGATAGTATGCATATTATCGGCCAATAGGTTATAGTTTGGATTATTAAAATCTAATTTTCCTTTTAAAAATTTTAAACTTCAAACTAATTACCTTGGTTAAAAGATAATTTAAGTTTATTATGCTAATGCATATGTAGTTTTAAATTTAACTGATATTTGTAGCTTTAAATTTAAGTTATATTAAAAAACGTAAAAGATTTATATTTTATTATATTCATAAAATGAGTAATATTGAAATAAAATAAACGTGTTTTATAAATTTAAATTTAAATTGGATTTCTATTTTTTTGTCATTTTATGTATTTTGCCTCCTTTTTGTTTGTAATAATCTTTTTTACAGATCGTTGTTTCATTAAAAAAAATCAACATAAAAAGGACCCACACCAACCCACGGTCACAAATATTAATCCACCATTAACAATATTAATTCACTATGTTGGTTTCTACGATATATATATTACTTAGGTCCACGGTTCGAAACTCAAAATAATAATATAATAATATGACATGATATTATATATATATTAATCTGAAAACTAACTTGAACAATTATTATTGTTTTTTGTTGTATTTGTTTATCGTTTGAAAAAAACATTGGGTTAAATATATTGTTTCAATTGACGCTATAAAAATATTTGATACAAATTTAGTTGGGAAACGAGTTGGGTTAAATATAACATGTTTCATTCGACAATATAAAAATACGTTTCAATGTAAATTTAACTCTTAAACGAATTGGGCTTTTCTGTAATGTATACTTTATCACATCGCACAACACGTCAATACACGTGTTTTTATGTGTTTTGGCTTGTTCTACATTTCGAAATAATTTTTTTTTGAAAATAATTGGGTCAAATATAACATGTTATCATTCAATGGTAAATATTCGAGTTACTCTACGTTATGACATAAATTTAATTAGGGAACGAGTCGGCTTATCGTAATCTATACTTTATCACGCCGCAAACGCCGCCGCAACGCGCGGTGGGTTAAAACCTAGTTGGTTATTATATATATACTAATCACCCATTTTCTTATGCATTATAAATTCCACAACATGTTTTAACTGTTGTATCAAATTCTTATTTTATTCTTTTTAATATTTAAAATCTTTATTTTAACCTAACACTTTTATATCTTTTGTAATCTAACTCAAATATTTTTTTACTTTTAACTTTGGTCCTTATACTTTTTATATTTAAAAAAATTGGTCTACATTTCAGTTTACATTTTGCGAGTTAACACGTCGCAATATGCGTGTGTAGTTCAACATTATTACGCTTATTTTTTCCTCATTTAACGGTGCTGTCATAACGTGCTGGTCCAAAATCGACTTAGTTATTGTTTTATATATTTTAGGTTTCGTCTGACAGTGATGTGTCATTGGTTCTATGTTTCGGTTGATGGTCGCTAACGTTGGTGTGTTTTGCTACTACTTGATATGATTTTACGTCCATCGCTATAATGTGGGGGGCTTAATACCATAGTTTGATATAATTACCTAGTTTATAGAATTGTTGACCTCACATATCTTCAAGTAAACAAATAGAACTTTCATCCATACATATTCTACAACAATAACAATCTGAATATCAAATAATTATAACAAAGCCAAGAATGTTACAAGTTGAGTTTAAGTAACAATATGTGAATTTCTTAGCAGCATCAGGACAATTACATGAATTTCATGACGTGCCATAATGACAAAAATACGCTGTATATCAAGTCAATTACTTCACGGTGAACAATGATGCAATATTAGTTAGTAGTCTCTGTTGCTGTTAAAAAATAATTACTTTACGATTACATGACTATAAATTATACATGTTATATATTTTGTTTTATTATTCACCTTAAATTAATATGTGATATATATATATGATCTCTATTTACGAATAGTAAACTGACATTGTAAAACATGCATAAGGGAAGAATCATCTCCCATGTAGAACTTTCCTTTTGTACAAAATGGGCACTAGTAGTCTCCCAAGGGTGTTAAAACGCAGACACCACTTGAGAAAGGAAATTTTAAAAAAGGACAAAATGGTAAAAAAAAATTATTTTCTCAAGCAATCATTGAGAAAAAAGATAGAAAATCAACTTCTTGGCAAGGAATAATAATGCCCATATCGTGATGAAATCCAAACTCTTCCTCGGATCTATGTAGTAGATCTTGAAATGTTGGATGATCTAAACATGATATTGGTACAATGTATCGGCTTCTTCTTTCTCCAACGTATACCACAAAATGTCCTTTGGGAACGTCATTTGGGAAGCCATTGTCATCGTTGTTCTTGCCAAAACTCGAACACTTTTTGATGATTTTCTTGATAGCTAGTGCTTGAGCTTGTTTATTTTGTGATTTTCTAAGACCCATTGTAGAGATGGTGGTTTTGGTGGTGCTGGTGTTGGTGTTGGTGTTGGTGCTAGTGCTGGTGTTATTGGTGGTGGTGGTAGGTTTGACGAATGAGATGTTAAGTATTTATAGGGGTGAAGGAATGAGCAGAAGCATGTGGAGTGTAACTAAGCAAGGTAGTTCACGGGTTCATGCCTCTTTGGGCTTACCCTACCGTGTACCCCTCCTTAGGGACATAAAGGTCCAAGGTCTTAATACTATTACACTTACAAGGGTACGAATATTCTAGCTATTTATTTAAAGAAGCATTTAAATGTATATTTAGTGATTAATTACATCATTAAACAAGTAATCAAGTTACATGAATTCCATAATGATTAATATTCTTAAGACAATGAACAACTTTTGTTAACGCTGTCTGATCATGTACGTTAAGTGTACATAATAACCTTAATAAATCTTAAATTTACGAACCCTTTCATGACATGTCAATTCTAAGTTCCTTTCCCATCTCATATTACATATATCTTATTCCAAAAAGACAATATTTATTGAAATATATTGTTGTTTTCGAATATATAATAATATAATATAATTATGAATTGGCCGGACACTATTTTTGAACCATAGAACTCGGTGGGTCATTGAAAACAATTCATATCTCATGTGGAGGAGAAGGTACAATACCTTGTAAGGCACTTTCTAAAGCATAAGATGTGAATATATATGTGATTACTTGTAAAATCCTTATAAATCTTGTATTAGTTTAACAACATTTTAATGTATTTAAAGCACACATAAGAATTAGAGAATATATATTATGTTTAATCTTTATAATATGATATGTAATATGAAAATATATACTACTTTTTGATATCTGTGTATCAATCATGCCTAAGATCCAGTTACGAAAATGTTTTTTTGTAAACGAGAAAGCAATATTATATATATAATATAGAAATAGAATAATTAATGTGAAGATATATTAGGACGTGATTATTATTTATAGCATTTCAGTATGTTTTTTACCTCACAATATAAATTAAATCAAAAAGATTTCATTAAAAATTACGTAAGAACATATAAATCTTCTAATAGTTAATACAATAAAAAAAGTTGGAGTGTCAAAATAAAGTATTTACCACTCGTTTTACGTATTTTATTTAAATTTATATATAATTAAGACATCTAATTTTATTTTTAAAGATAATATTATTATAAAATGAACCAATATAATTTGAAATTCATCAAAATGCATTACTAATAAATTTTTTACTCATGTTACGTATATTCATGTATATTTTCTATTTTCACTTATTTCAAATATCATCAATAAAAATAACCAACTTGATGCATCCTTGTACCAATTGTTGAAAGTGTCACGTGGTGTGTTTCATTAGTCAATAATTATTAGTCTTTGCCATCTGCAATTGGAAATTTCAAAATATAAACGTTACAATATTTCTTATTATTTTTGGCTTTCATATTCATATATGAAATGCTTTATATTCAATTATTCGTAACTTGCTTGATAATTGTTGCCTACAAGTTGGTGGAAAAGACATGGATGAGGTGTTAAATATTTTTGTTCAATTACAAATTTATATAAAAGTAATATTACAATGCGATGTAGATAAGCACACATGACAGATTATTGATCATTATATTATATGAACTTTTATTTCGTTGATCAAACCCTAACTAACCAATTAAGCTGAACCATATGTTATGGATCTAAAAAAAACTCAAATTAATCAAACCATTAGTTGTAGAAGTGGTATAATTATTTCAATTAAATTGATTAAACCGGTTATTGAAATATAGTTTGTTTTCAGTTTCAAAATTCTATTGACCACTAATTAAAATGTGAACATCACAAATATAAAGTCATACAGATCAAATTAATAAGACAGCAATACATGAGTACAAGTTCCAAACATGTTCTTTCTTGAGGTACACTAATCTTGTTTTCAAAAGCTAGGCTTCCTTTGATTTGACAAAAGGGTCCACTAGTATCTCTTACATATATAATAATAATTGGAGTTTTGATATGAAAACTCGATATTTTATAATATGAAAATAATATCGAAGTCATATATTATGTATAGCACAAACTTCACTTAGATCTATCGATTCTATAAATCATTATCATCACAAAAGTACGTATGTTTAACAACATCCAAGCATACATATCAATGTCTCGATGATTCTAGAATTTATAGGGTTGTATTCATGAATGTTAATAAGATTATTATTAATAATTATCAAGTGATGAAACATGATCATGTAAATTCTAGAATGGGATGGTTTATTTTTCGGTTGCAAGGGAACTACAGACTAACGTGGTGGAGACGAGAAGGTGTAGCAATAGGATCATAATGATGCGGATAATACTAGGAGAGGAAGTCGTGACAGTAGTTAGTGTTTAAGTCTCACAAGTGGGATTAGGAGAGCGAGATAATATATATCTTTGGGAGCTTTTTGATGATGTTGTAGGGGTTATATCACAGGATGAGAAAATTTTATTGAAGGAAATTTTAATAGGCATATTGGTAAGGAGAATGATAACTTCCCATTATGCATGTGATTTTGGATATGGGACAGGAGACGAGAGTGGTGGAGCTCTTATTCAATTTAAGGTCGCTCGTGACTTTGGTATCCTAAACTCCTTCATTATAAAGAAGGATTTTCATCTTGTTACATTTAGCACTGGGTTGAGAAACACATAGATTGACCATATCTTAATGGGACGAATTGATCATCGCAGGTCAGTTGTGTCTTAACATCGAGTGTTAGTAGTGAATATTTTCATGAGAAGGAAATTGGTTGAAAAGAAGAGAAAGATTGAACCTAGGATAAATGGGGTTCCATAATTGTCACAGCCTCAAATCCACGCACGGAGTTTTACCGCGAGGTGTGTAAACAACCAGGATCACAGTCACTAGTTACTCAGAACGACACTGTATGCCACATTCAAAACAAAACCAACCAAAATTCAAAAGTTTAAAAACCATGCGGAAGCGTTTTGCAAAACAAGACAAACCCAAAGTAAATGAATGCATAATATGGCAAACACGCGCCATCCCAATGTTTAAAACCTATATATAAAAGATAAACAATTTGTCTATGAAATAAAGCCTTAGGATGCATGATGGACCCGTGTTGTGCTTCTATTGGCAAGCTGAGTTAACGACCAGAGAATAGCATACTAAAAATTTCAACACAATGGTTGGTGAGTTTAAGAGTTTGCGTTTAACATAAATATTAACAGTTGTATAACATAAGAAGTGTATTGAATAAGATAGCTAGTCTATATTCACAAGTAATAACAATAGTAATTTCGTGATCGAAGCTGACTGTGTTTCGTTTGTTGCCCCCCGTCACGACTTACCAGGTTGTGACAATGTTTGTGTTTAGGACAATATTGCACCTGTTTGACCTCGAGTCGCACAGGTGGGGCTCGTCACACCCAGTAGTACTACCCACGATTTCCCGCTAGTTACCATTATTAAAGATCCGAAAGTGTGAGGACTTTTCAAAGTATCAAGCACTATGTTAATACATACACAACTTATAATAATAAAATAGTGTTTGAGTACAAGTATGCTACCTTCCATAGAAGAGAGTTTATAAAAATAAAGGGGAATGAACTCACCTGGTGTGTAATGATAGTGAATAAAGAGACTCATGATAGATGCAAAGACAACCCTTCAAAGGTTACCTAGAACACACAAGTACATAAGTACATGCACACATAGAACCTCAATAATCCTAGGTTAACCTAGTTGACCCGTTTGACCCGTTGGTGACATATTAGTTGAAATATAGTTTAATCATATATGATAACTTTACATACAAGAGTATCATGCAATTTATCCATGTATATCACATTATCAACCTAGGTTCTACCTAAGTCATCATGCCACATTAGATCATCATACACTTATGCAATCTCAACAATCATTATGCTTAATATATATATATATATTATATATATATATATATATACACACATCACAACCAATGATTCATACGCGAAGACTAATCATGCACCATATGCCATGTGAAGCCACTCATAACTTCACATCCTAAACCCTACCAATCCTACTAAGTAGGGGCTTCGGATTCGCACGCATGTATGACAATTATAATCACCTTCATTCATTCAATTCATTCCAACCAACATACACATTGACCATCATTTTCAATCCCAAACATGATCTCCTAATCACTAACCATAATCCATTCTCATGCATGATCAACAAAGCCTATACTTCCTACATGATCAACCAAACATCCATAACAACTCAATTACATATTCTAACACAACAAACATCATCCATAATCATTCTAACATGATCCTAACATCATAAGCATGCCCAAAATCATCACATCCAAAGTTCTACAAAAATAAAGTTTCCCTTTTGGGAAAGTAACACCCAAAAGTGTTATAGCATCCAATCCAATGATAATTTGATCAATATTATACCTAATCAAGTTCATAACATTCATTCTAACATGTTAATCATCTCCAAAACATCCAATCCCAAACATCATACACAAAAGTTTCTACTTTTAGTAAGTCGTGATCAACATCACAATTTTATGGATTTTCTTGCACAATTCAATTAAACTAACATCTAAGCATTACATCTAACATCTTAGCATCATCAAATCATAAATTTCAAGAACAAATAGTTTCTCTTATGGCAACGTATGAACTAGATGATCAAACCCTAGATTTCTTGCATAATCAACATCATTCAACATTCATACAACCTAACTAACATCATATAATCATCTAACAATTATTAATTTCAGGTTTTCATCAAAATTTCATGGATTAGGGTTCATCTTCATCAAAAACTGTGAACAACAAATCAAAGCTAACCTTTAGATATGCTTTGATGATGATGATCACTTGTAAACAACTTGTACTACTTGAAACCACTTGGAATTCGACTTGTGTATGTGTTCTTAGATCAATTTTGCAATGGATAAAGGTGTTTGGAAGAGTTGCAGCCGAAATTAGGGTTTGGGGGGATTAGGGTTGTATTTTAGGTAAGTTTTAGGTTTAGAATAGTTACAAAGTAAACCCCTTTAATTATATTTTATAAAAACCAATCTTTCTAATACTTTTTAAATAGTTTTTAACTACTAAACACAAGTATTATTAACCAATAATAATAATCCTAAACATTTACCACAAGTCACATAACATAGAATATATATAATATATTATATATATATATATATATATATATATATATATATATATATATAATATATATAACACGTTGTCACGTTATCGCGTAAAATTATAAAATAAACATATAAAATTCTATAAAATCATGAACCACATAATCGCAACTAATAATCAACATTATTAATTAGATTATTATTGTTTATCATAGATTATTATTAAGTCATCAATGTTCAACGACAACTAGTGTGTGCCCACGACATGTGTATGCAAGACTTAAAGGAACTAATGGAGTTTAGTAACGGAAAAATTACTGGATGTCACATTATCCCCATGTTGAAAGAATTTTCGTCCCGAAAATTGCGTTACATGGTTCTGCTACATCTTTGGTTTACTGCATTGGCATAACGAAATCGAGTGAGTTGTCACATCATCCCCATGTTGAAATTTAATTAGTACCTTCTCCAACCGTTGTTGTCGTTTCAAACAGATGAGGATACTTAAGCTTCATCTGATCCTCGCATTCCAACGTGATTTCCGGTCCATGTTTTGAGTTCGAACGAACTTTAACTATAGGTATCTAGATTTGTTTAAGAGTCTTGACCTCACGATCCATCACTTCAACCGGTTCCTCAACAAAGCGTAGTTGATCATCTATGTGTACTTCCTAGAGTGGTACAACTAGTGTCTTTTCAGATAGACACTTCTTTAGATTCGAGACGTGAAATACGTTGTGAACGCCACTCAATGAATCTGGTAAGTCCACTCGATACGCCACTGGACCTATTCTTTCCAGAATCTCAAATGGTCCGACGTATCTTGGATTAAGCTTGCCTCTTTTGCCAAACCAAATCACACCTTTCCACGGTGAGACTTTTAGCAACACTTTGTCACGATTTGAAACTCCAAGGGTTTCCGTCGTTTTTCTGCGTAACTCTTCTGTCTATCTCGCGTTGCTGCCATGCGATTTCGTATCCGTACTATCTTCTCAGTGGTCTCATGTACCAACTCAGGATCGGTTAACTAACTATCACCAACTTCTGCCCAACAAACTGGCGATCTACACTTTCGCCCATATATGCTTCAAATGGTGCTGCCTTGATGCTGGTATGATAACTATTTTTATACAAAAACTCAACCAATGGTAAGTGAACTTCCAATTATTCTCGAAATCGATCACACAAGCTCGTAACATATCTTCCAAAGTTTGAATAGTACGTTCACTTTGTCCATCGGTCTGCGGATGATAGGCAGTGCTCATATCTAGACGTGTACCCAACGATTTCTGCAATGATTGCCAGAAATGAGACGTAAAATGAGCATCCCGATCAGAAATAATCGAGATCAGCACATCATGTATCGAAACTACCTCTTTCAAATAAATTCGAGTTAACTTGTCCATCTTGTCAGTTTCCTTGATCGCCAAGAAGTGAGCTGACTTAGTGAGTCGGTCCACGATTACCCATATCGTGTCCCAACCACTAGGAGTTCTAGGCAACTTAGTGATAAAATCCATGGAAATTTGTTCCCATTTCTACAAGGGGACCTCAGGTTGTTGCAATAACCCAGATGGTTTCCGATATTCGACTTTAACCTTAGAACATGTAAGACATTTGCTCACGTATGTAGCTACGTCAGCCTTCATATTAGGCCACTAATAGTGCGCCTTCAAATCATGATACATTTTGTCAGAGCCAGGGTGTATGGAATATTTAGACTTGTGTGCTTCACTCATAACCAAGTCTCTTAGATTTCCATACAAAGGCACCCATAGTCTATCCATGAAATACCGAATTCCATTGGATTTGACTTCCAACTGTTTATCCATCCCTCGTAGAGATTCAGATTTAACGTTCTCACCTTTCAAGGCTTCCGTCTGAGCTCCTTTAATTTGCTCAGACAAGTGAGTGCTAATCGTCAATTGTAGGGCACTCACTCATCGGGGTTAGAGGTTTCCTTTCTACTCAAGGCATCGGTGACTACATTCGCCTTTCCCGGGTGGTATTTAATGGCACAGTCATAATCGTTCAACAATTCCACCCAACGTCGTTGCCTCATGTTAAGCTCTTTCTGCTTAAAGATGTGCTGAAGACTCTTATGATCGGTGTAAATTGTGCACTTGGTACCATACAAGTAATGTCTCCAAATCTTCAAGGCAAAGACCACTGCTCCTAACTCCAAGTCATGAGTAGTGTAGTTCTTTTCATGTACCTTCAGTTGTCGCGAGGCATAAGCTATTATCTTGTCACGTTGCATCAGGACACAACCCAGTCCTTGGATAGAAGCATCACAATAAACTACAAAATCGTCACTTCCTTCGGGTAATGCTAGTATCGGTGCACTACAAAGTTTCTGCTTCAGCAACTGAAAAGCAGCTTCATGACTCTCACCCCATTTATAGGTTGTTCCTTTATGGGTCAAAGCTGTGAGAGGTTGAGCGATCTTTGATAATCCCTCAATGAAACATCGATAGTATCCAGCCAAACCAAGAAATTGCCTTATCTCACTAGGCGTCTTGGGTACCGACCAGTTACTTGTCACCTTAATCTTTGCAGGATCCACATGTATTCCCTTCTCGTTAACAATGTGACCCAAGAATTGCACCTCACGAATCCAGAAATCACACTTGGAAAAATTTGCGTATAACTGTTCCTTTCTAAGTAATTCCAGAGTTAGATGTAGGTGCTCCTTGTGTTCCTCCTTGGTCCTAGAATAAATCAATATGTCATCGATAAACACAATAACAAATTGATCGAGATAGGGTTTGCACATGCGATTCATGAGATCCATGAACACTGCTAGTGCATTAGTCAACCCAAAAGGCATGACCAAGAAATCATAGTGACCATAACAAGTACGAAACGTGGTTTTAGAGATATCCTCTTCTCGAACTCTTAGTTGATGATAACCAGATCTCAAATCAAACTTCGAATAATAGCTTGATCCTTGAAGTTGATCAAACAGATTGTCAATACGAGGTAATGGCTACCGGTTCTTGACTGTGACTTTGTTTAACTCCCTGTAGTCGATGCACATTTGGAATATGCCATCTTTCTTCTTCAAAAAGAGAATAGGTGCTCCCCACGGCGATAAACTCGGTCGAATAAACCCTTTATCCAACAGCTCCTGAATTTGTGTTAATAGTTCTTGCAGTTCGTTCGGTACTAACCGATAAGGTGCTCTTGCAATCGGAGCAGCTCTGGGGGTCAAATCGATCTGAAATTCAACTTGATGGTAAGGTGGTAGTCCAGGAAGATCCTCTGGAAACACCTATGGAAATTCATGAACCACCAAAATGTCTTCTATCTTCTTTTGCTCTTGTTGCTGGTTAGAGACGAGAGCTAATATGGCTAAGTGGCCCTTGCGTAACCACTTCTTAGCCTTCATGAACGATATGATGCCTATCACAGCACCACTCTTCTCGCCCTTAACCAAAAGCGTTTCCCCATCTACCATGGGAATACGAATGACCTTCTCATGACAAATCACTTCTGCTTGCTTCTCGGACAGCCAGTCCATGCCTACGACCACATCAAAACTTCCAAGAGTAACAGGCATAAGGTCAATGTCGAAGGTATGACCAGCAAGTTCTATCTTGCAATTCTTAAGGATATGTGTAATAGAGATTTTCTTACCATCAGCCAACTCTACAACGTACTTAGAATCCAAGACAGAGGCATATCACTTAAGAGACTACAAAACTTAGTAGAGATAAAACTTCTATCGGCTCCAGTGTCAAACAGTACGGAAGTAAAACGACCATTAACAAGAAATTTACCAGTAACGGTGTAGGATGGTTTAGAGCCTCACCTGAACCCATGACAAAGGCTCTCCCTTTAGCTCCACCATTGTTGCCACCATTGTTGTCACCATTGCTTCCATTGTTATTGTTGCCACCATTCCTGTTGCCATTCCCATTTCTTTTCAGTTAAGGAAATGCCCTTCCTTTCCACACTCAAAGCAACCCTTTGGTGTTTCACGGGGCTGCTGAGGCTGTTGAGGTTGTTGAGGCTGTTGAGGTTTCTTCATCAGTTCTCCACGACAATCCTTTGCCACATGTCCAACCTTCCCACAACGCTGGCATCGAAAGCTATCACACCTGCCAATATGGTGGTAGTTGCATCGGTTGCACTTTGGGTTTTTCCCCACATATCCACTTGGTACTTGAGATGATAATGATGATGATTGGTGGAAGTTGTGATTGTTGTCAAACCGTCTCTGCTGATGTTGTTGTTGAGGTTGGTGTTGCTGAGTTTGGTTACCAGATGACGATCCTTTGCTGGCGTTGTTCTCCCACTTGCGTTTGTTTTCGGGCACGCTTGCCACAACGCCCCGCTTGGGTAACTTTCCTTGCTCCACAGCTTGATCAGTGAGCTTGTGAGCCAGCTGAATAACCCGCTGTATAGTAGGAAGATTTGCAGCAGTCACCATACTATGAATCTCTGGGACTAAGCCACGTAAATAGAGCTCAATATGTCGGCTCGACGGGTTAACCATACCAGGGCAAAGTGTAGCTAGCTCATGAGACCTAGTAGTATAAGCCTCAATGTTAGACCCTTCCATCTTCAATTGCCATAATTCAGCTTCCAGCTTTGAACCTCGTCGTGGGGGCAGTATTCCTCTGTCATCATTGTTTTGAATTCCTCCCACGGCAGTGCATTTGCCATTGCCTGGCCAAGCATTTGCACTTGAGCATTCCACCACGTGAGTGCTGCACCTTCCAGGGTTCCTTTGGCGTATTTCACCTGGTCCGCCACTGGACAGTTACATTTCGCGAAGACTGACTCAGTCTTCTCGAACCATCATACAAGCCCTACAACCCCTCGGCTCCGCTGTAGGTATGCGGCTTACAGTCCATGAATGCCTTGTATGTGCATCCAGGCGGTCCTGTTTTCACGTGTCAGGATCACATTGTGGAGATCCTGCTTGCCCGTACCCTCAATAAGATCCATCACTCTACCAGCCATCTTGAAATTTCCTTTGATAGACATCGACAACCGCTCCTCATTTATGGCCATCTTTAGCCGTAATCGACGCATATCATCCCTTAGTGTGGAGTTCTCATCAGTGAGCACTCCAACTCGTCGATGCTCAGTCTCAAGTGTCACGGTCAATGCCGCCACGACATGCTCAAGGGGTACATCTAAAGATGGGAGAATGGGTGTTGCAGAAGTAGTGGCTGACCTAGTCCTAGGTCTAACAGTGGCCGGCTTCGGAACACGCACTCTACGAATCATGCGGTCTACACAAGCCAGGTAATAACTCCAATATCGTAGAGGATCGCGCTCAGGTGGCACAAATGGTTGATCCCAGTCTATCTCGCCATGGGGGTAAGGATGTCACGGCCAGTCATACACTCGGTGAGGTACAGGTGGAGGGGATTCAGAACGAGCATGTTTTTTTCCCAAAACCCGGGATGATGATGCCATGCTGCAATGCATGTGATGTATATGCCAATGAGTATATAGTAAAGGGATAGGTCAGGAGTAACTAACTAACTGTGTGCGGTTATAGACTAGTGTGTATGCAACCTAGTTCCCTATAACCAATGGCTCTGATACCAATCTGTCACACCCTCAAAATCCACCGCGCGAAGTTTTACCGCGAGGCGTGTGAACAAACCAGGATCACAGTCACTAGTTACTCAGAACGACACTATATGCCACATTCAAAACAAAACCAACCAAAATTTAAAAGTTTAAAAACCATGCGGAAGCGTTTTGCAAAACAAGACAAACCCAAAGTAAATGAATGCATAATATGGAAAACACGAGCTATCCCAATGTTTAAAACCCATATATAAAAGATAAACAATTTTTCTATGAAATAAAGCCTGAGGATGCATGATGGACCCGTGTTGTGCTCCTATTGGCAAGCTGAGTTAACGATCTGAGAATAGTATACTAAAAATGTCAACACAATGGTTGGTGAGTTTAAGAGTTTGCGTTTAACATAAATATTAATTAGATTATTATTTTTTATCATAGATTATTAATATTAAGTCACCAACGTTCAACGACAACTAGTGTGTGCCCATGACACGTGTATGGAAGACTTAACGGAGTTTGGTAACGAAAAAATTACTGGATGTCACAATAATAGACATAAGCATGTCCTTCATAAAACAAAAGTCCTCTTGGAAAAACCTACTATCAAGTGTGGAGATGAAGATTAGTTGTAAGAGTCTTTGGTTAACAAAATTATTTCTCAAGTAGTGAAGAAGACTCTTGGGATTACAATTGGAAAGACTAGTGGGCATAAGAAGTCTTGGTAGTAGACTAAGGATGTGCAAGGAAAGGACAAGATCAAGTAAGAGTGTTTCAGGAAGCTTTTAGAATGCAATGATGTGAAAGAGAGAGAGAGAGAGAGAGAGAGAGAGAGAGAGAGAAACTACTGACATATACGAAGATGTCGATTAGTTGTATGAGTCTTTGGTTAACAACATTACTCAAGTAGCAAAGAAGACTCTAGATATTACAACAAGAAAGACTAGTAGGCATAATGAGTTTTGGTAGTGGACCGAAGATGTGCAAGGCAAAGTCAAGAGTGTTTGCTTAACAATATACTCAAGTAGCAAAGAAGACTCATGGGATTACAACCAGAAAAGACTAGCGGGCATAAGGAGTCTTGGTAATGGACCATGGATGTGCAAGGCAAGGTCAAGATCAAGAAAAAGTGTTTTAGGAAGCTTTTCGGATGCAATGATGTGTGTTCGAGAGAGAGAGGGAGAGAGAGAACCTACTGACATGTGCGGAGATGTAGATTAGTTGTAAGATCTTTGGTTATCAGAATTACTCAAGTAGCAAAGGAGACTCTTGGGATTACAACAAGAAAGACTAGCAAGCATAAGGAGTCTTGGTGGTGGACCAAGGATATGCAAGGCAAAGTCAATATCAAGATAAAAAAAAGAGTGTTTTAGGAACCTTTTAGGATTCAATAATGAGAGAGAGAAAAAGAGAGAGAATGCAAGACAAAGATAAATGGCTACACAAGATACAAAGAATATGATGTCTCTAGCAAAGCACTTTGCACATGAAAAGATATATTAATGATTGGAGACTAAAGATGAGGATATGGGCATGTAGAAGATTTTCAAAGCTAGGGAGCAGCAATGGTAAGGCTTCGGAGTAGTGAAGTTCATATAGAATGACATGGACATGCTTTGGTGAAGGAGAATGACATCAATGTAAGATAGAAAACCTATTCATGTGGTATTTTTAATGATGGTAGGAATACAAAAGAAGACATCGAGGACCTCAACTTTTAATCAAGTCAAAGGAATAAATGTTATTGTTACAAAATCACTACACAAGTGGCGATGAGGGCTCTAAAAATTTGAAAAGAGCAAAAGCGGATGGCCTAAACAATATTCCCATCGAAGCTTGGATGTTTGGCGAAGAGGAGCTACTTTGCTACCAAATGTGTTTAATGTTATATTTATAACAAGTAAGATGCCACAACAATGGAAAAAGAGTACTTTAGTCCCAATATACAAGAAGAAAGGTAGTGTAAAATTATAACTACTGAGGTATTAAGCTCTTAAGTCATAATGTAAGATTGCATAACGGGTGATTGTATGTTGTTAGAAAGAGGTGGAATGGTGAATTAATGACCTAGAAAATCATCCTAGGTCGAATGAGGGGCAAGTGGTGGGTGAAACATAACAAAAACATGGTTTTATAGGTGGGCCATGAGGTCCCTAGTGTATTTTATGCTGGCCAGCGTAGCTATAAGGCCCCGTTCCCTGGACGCTTACAGTTGGTAAATCATTGCGCATAAAATATATAGTTACATTAACTTCAAACATTAAAACATGACATTTCATTTCATTATAAAGGCTTTTGCAAAACAATACATCATTATCCAGTTACAAAAATATATGTTGCATTACATCATAAAAGCATTAATGGATGCCATCCTAAAAGAGCTGAGTAGCCACCTCGTGCCATCCTCAGCAATCATTACCTGGCAACTGGAAACACATAAAAGTCAGCGTTGCTGAGTGAGTTTTAGTTTTATAATAAAACATACTTTATCTTTCGTTAAAACCATTCTTTACTTTCATGCGATCATACATCATACGTACACATAGATAATATCATTATTATCTTCATCATTCATTCGTTATCTTCCATTCATTCATACATTCTTACTTTCATTCGTTCATTCATCATTACATCTTTTCTTTCAATCAAACCATGAACTTTACCCTTTAGTCTCCTGGTACTAGGCCTAAGTCTATCATAGACTTTCCAGTACGGTGCACAACACCTCCTAGCCATAATACCTAAGATAAAGTTCAGGTGTACCATTGTTATGTGCTATGTCCTTCAGTCCTCATGATACTGGACCTAAGCCTATCATAGATCTTCCATTACGGTGCACAGCACCTCCTAGCCACAGTACCTAAGGCAAAGCAACAATGGTTCCATAAAATTGGTCAATCACAAAGAAAGACCCCGATATGCATACTCCCGGGGTAGCGAACCCGCACACCGTTGGGCTAACACCTTACAAAGGGGTGTGTCCCGACATACAAGGCTTGCAAGACTGTCATTACTTCCTTCATTCATTAATGTATGCATTCATTCATCATGTTCCTCTTTTCATTATCTTTCACTTTACGTTACATAATACTTTCATTTCATTCATAACATTCACGTAAAGCCACGGGAAAGATAAGCATTCATCATAACTAGGAACATAACATACACAGTCATCATTATCATACAAGGCATCATCATACTATATACATCATGCACAAACATACAACATCATACATCATCATGCCCAACATAGCGTCTATGACCTCAAAATTCAATTTACATGAACTTACGGGAACCTTTCACGTCAAAACTTACGTCAGCACTTTCCCCCAAAAGTCAGTAAATACACTGCGTTTTCCTCCGGTACACCAGCCCTACTTGAGCGTATGGGCACCTTTCAGTCGCATGACCCCTCATGCGACTGAACACCATGCGAATGGATAATATGCGATTGAACACCTATGCGAATAAACACCCATGCGACTGGACCTAATGCGGATGAGCACTTATGCGAATGAAACTAATGCGGATGGGCACCTATGCGATTGGGCCCTTAGTCGCATGACACCCTATGCGACTGGCCCTCAGTCGTGCGAATGAATCTCAATCGTGCGAATGAACCTCATCGTGCGAATGAACTTCAATCGCACCCCATTCGGCCATATGGCCTCCATTCGGTTGCCTAGCCCTAGCTGATGCAGAATGCAGTTCATCCCGAACCCAATCTGCCATTTTCGACCTCCAAGCTCTACCAAACCTCTTCTAAACCCAAATCAACTATCCTAAACCTTAGGAAAACATACCATAACACCATTCAAGCACACACAAGCCCGAAATCATACATCACTCGCATCATACACAAACACATACACACAGGTCAAACACACACATTTCAAAAACGGGTTTTCATTATATGTTCCAGCCCCAAATCAGTTGAAGACGGGTAAAAGAGGGGTCCTAGAACTCACACAAACGACCACAACGAGAACAACTTCGATTAGACCCGCTACACTTTAATTTCCACACTCGAATCCACTCGAACCAAGCTCGGAACCTCTTTTTCTCCCTTTTCTCCTTCTCTTCTCTCTTTTGGCTAATTTTGTGGGTGTGGGGAAAGGGTGAGGGCTCCCCTCTCCCTTTAAGTACCCCCAATCACCCAACTTTCTCTCGTTGGCGAGTTTGGTCCCACGACTTTGGACTTTATTTCTTTTCTTCTTTCGTCGGCTTCAAAATAAATAACCGAGTGTTACAGTAGCCTACACTAGGTCTTTTTCTTTTGTTTTGAAATTGGAGATGGCGTAACCTACGGTGGTTATAGTAGGCTATGGTGGGAGCCTTTCTGTTGTACTTTGAAACTTTATTTCTTAACTCATTCAATGGCTTGTTTCATCATGTAAACTTCCAACTTGATTATTTTTACCTACAAAATTACTTCCGATCCTAGTTAACCTATTTCATAAAATCAAATGCATATATACGAGTAATCATAATTAATATTTTATATTTAAACATTTAAAATAGCATTCCAACACACTCATAACAAACATGATTATTGCAAGTAAAATCTAAGAAATGTTGATTCTTGCATTTAGCAATGTCTTCTTGTTAAGGAGTATACACGTTGCAAGACTTGTGAATAAGGCCACATAGAAAATTGTAGGGAAAAATATTATTTTACATTATTAGTCACAAGGTTTAGATGCATGTATAAATTTGATTTTTAACATAGTAACAGAATTCATGAAAAGTTAAAATAATTCTGTTACCATATATAAGTACGTAAACTGAAGTAGCATGAGAATAATTATCAACAAAATTAATAAATCTAAAAACCCAAGAGATAAGTAGGGTATGGGCCCTATATATTATAATGAAAGTTTTGTAACTAAGTACTCATTCTATTTTATGCTTTTAGGGTATAGGAACATTAAATATGTTTACCGATCAAACACGGCTGACAATGAAAAATGTGAGGAACAAGAAAGTCTGGTCTAATTTGCTTAAGAACTAATGCAAAAGGATGACCGAAAAAAATGATCCTCCTTTGCTTGTTGTCAAGAGCAACAATGGTGATATACAATAATTGCCTATTGATTTATAAGCGGTGCCAATTACCTAGTTCATGCCTACTTCATGAAAAAAACACAGTAGGATAAATGTGTAACGTTCCCTATTTTAATTTAATTTTTTAAATGTAATATTACTCTTTGTTTAATCCTTGAAATCTCATGACTTAATCATAGTGGAACTATATTTTTATATCATTCTTGTTAATTATTTGTTTGTGCAACGCTTAAACAAATGTGAATACATATTTTAACGCAAAATTGAGAACTTATCGGGACTTATACTTTTTGAAAAATTATTTATAAGTTTTATTTTTATGGTTCATATGTTAAATTCCCTAAAACATGCTTAATCATGAGTTTATGGTGTAAATTAATAAATAAAATAAGTTGAGTGGTTAAAATTAAAACTTTTAAATTTTTCCTCCACTCATCTGCGCAACTACTTTTTCAATGCACAATCATAATGATCATCTATAAATACTAACCTAAATCTCTTCCTAATAAATACTAACCTAAATCTCTTCCTGATCATTTTTATCACTCTAAATTCTCACTTAAACTCTTTTATTCCTTCAAGAACTTCATTTTCTTGCGAGAAATATTCAAAAACAACTTGTGAGCTTTAACTTTTTTTCTTTTTTTTCTTTACCACTTGGAACAATCTTTAGAAAATAATCACTTAGTCATCAAGGTGAAACAAGTATGGTAAACCCCTATTTTTTAAGTTCAAGTTGGAAATTTTCTAGTTGATTCTTTCATATATGTTTTTTTCTTATCTTGTTTATAAGCTTTTTGCATAATAAACCAACAAGTTACCAACAACTTTAATGTTGAAAGACTTGTGTTGAAGTTATATTCTAGATTTTTGAAACTTTTACACCCTATTTTTTCATCTTTACAAAACACCAAATAATCTATAAATCAATAAGTGAATGAAGCCAAACTAGGCCTCCAACTAATGTTAAAAGGCTTGAGTTATGGTATGAAATAATGATGTTGACCCTTGGTTCTATAACTAATCTTTCCATCATACCCCACTTGAACACTCAGTCAAACTAGTTAGTTTACTTTAGTACTTTCATTTATATACTTATTACCATTCGAATCATCCTTATGTGAAGATTTTATACAATAATAACAATCTTGAGGTTTGTGGATATCTCCACCTCTAATACATGACTTATATAAATATAACACTTGGGGTTTGTGGATTACCCTACCTCTAATGCATAACTTATATTTATATTCACATAATACTTGGTCAAAACCAAACCGTAATGTCAATCAAACCATGGTTGAATGTTACTTGTTAAGCTAGACATTATACTAATATTATAATTTCTTATTTTGGACTTCTAATGAGTGACTAATACTCATAAAGAACACACACAATACATGGTGTCCAAATAAGTGTCTAAGTAGTATATAGTTTTACGTACTCTCATATTTGTAGTTTTCGTATACTTTATAATAGCTAAAGTCTTAAACGTTGATTCCTAAACTTACACACTTTTGTTTACCTTTTAGGGTGACTTTGGTGACTCAATCCTTTAAACTCAATCATCTATCCTTGTGAATTCTAATCACCAAACCATGAGTCATACTTCACCATTTTTGTTATAACACTATATAGGTTACAACATATATCAGTTGTCAAATACACTCAATCATACATTTAATCAAACTCATTCTAAAACTCAATTTATACAAGCATGATTACTTGATATAATATTTGTGAATACATGTTATAATACATTATCTTGCAAGCAATCTAAACGACCCCTGACATGTAAAGCGCTATAGGACTAACACATCTACTCTATTATGATGGGTCTATGTTAAGTTATCAATTTTTATGGTCTTGCTCACTTTTGATGCTAAAATTACGCAAGTGGACACTTTGGTTTGATTATTGGCATTGCATGCTAGCAATATATAAACTTTAGTATACTTTATTCATGTTGAATTAAGATTTATTCACTATTATACTATGTATTCAAACTTATATGTTCACCAATATATTCGTATGTTGACCAATATTTTATACATGTTGCAGGAAATACTTGAAGTTTTATCAATAAATTCAATTAGGTGAACATAAAAACAAACCAAATCTATCATTTTGTTATATTTGTTTTGGACTTGTATTTCTTAAAATTATAGTATGTTTATTTAAAACATTGTAATGTTATGTTGATGAATGAAAATGAAATTCAATCTTAATTTATTATCATTTTAGTGCTATGGTGTCTTTAAACAATCCATCACTTCTCACATCCCAATATTTCTATCATCGGTTGGTGTGTGACAAAATGTTAGAGAAACATTGTTTTGTTTAGTATTTTAACTCATTAACAAACACTTTATGGCATTTTTAGAAAACAATAAGGCCAAAAATTAAATAATTTTAGGTTTATCAAAGTACTAATGGATCTCATGGCATGAACAAGGCATGAAGATCCATCAACAAGTGAAACGGGTGAGTAAGAAACATCATGTAAGCCTGAAATTATACATTGTCTCCGGTCATTTGATGTGTGGCTCCAAAATTAATTACCTACACAAGTCAAGGCTAGAAAACTTACTTGAATATGCCACCTTAGTTTGCGACTAGAGGAAACTAACTAGGATTCAATCAATTATTTGAGAAAACTATTCTCATCATTGATGAATGTATAGATGCATAGGCGTACTTACGTTGGGTTGAGGGGTAGCCACCCCTCCCACCCTCCCTCAACTTTTTACGGGTAGTACAAAAAAAATTAAGATTTATGTAAAAAAAATTACCATTCTACGTTACCCCTGAGAAAATATTACGTTACCTCTAACAATTTTTTAAACTTAACACTTCACAGAAAGTTTTTAATTTTTATTAAACATAATCTTTTTATAAAAAAAATATTACATTTTAAAAAACATAAATAACTAATAAGTCCAAAATACTCAATAGTCCAATACAATATTAACTAACAAGCCTAAAATAAAAATAAGCCCAAAAAAATAAACAACTTAAAAAGCCAAACTAATTAGCCCAAATATTCATAACCTAATCAAACATAAAACTTAAAATAAAAGAACAACATCCATCGCCCCATACCCCCATCGATCCTTTGTCTCTTCCTATATACCACAGCTAGTCAATCACCATCCACCCACATCACCGATCACCCCATCCCCCCACCACTGTCGGCCGTCTGGCCGACCACCGCCGAACAACAGTTTGTTGCGATAGCACTTGCCACCGCCCACATGTGATCTTTCACCAATTCATAGCACGATAACATTTTTAGTTGTTTTCTTTATTACACTATGAAATCAGGGATTTAGGGCTTAGGTTGTTCAATTTTTAATATTTAAAGGTTATTTAAGTGTTATTCGTTATAAAAATTGATGGTTATTTGGTTCAATTTCTAATATTTAAAGTTTATGCAATTACGTATATGAACTAAGGAGTTGAAAGATGAATTAGAGATTTGATATTGAAACTAGGTATTTAAATTATGTTATTTCTAATACAATTTGTAATCATACTTCGTTATTTGTTATACAATTAGAGATTTGAAAGATGAAAAAACAATTCTTATTTGTATTTTTTGTAATGAAATTTCAAGAGTATGAGATTGGTTCTAAAAATAATGATGATATTGGGTCAATAACTTTTTCAAGTTCAAATTCTTTAGGTTCAATTTCTTCTATCCTAAATGGAATGAATATTCCTTCAAACCTCTTTATTAATGTAAATGTACATTAATTTTACGTTACCCCTGAACTTTTCCTTTAGAACCGTCACTATATAGATGATATTTTATTCGTCTCCCATGGTAGGAGAAAAACAAAATTAGGACTATGCAATTTGATAGAAAATAGTACTATCCAGAATAGTATTCCCCACTGAAAAGAATATTTTGAGTAGTGAACACTAGTTTCGACAATAAACATGAATACCCTGGTAGTAAACAGTAACTTCCAACCATGAAACCGTCACATGAACAATGAAAATCACAAATGAACAATGAAATCATAGATGAACACTAAAATCACAATAAAAAGTATCTTCTATGAACATTGCATGACGTGAGCCACACTCTTACTAGATAAGCAGTAACATGATTAAAAAGTGGGAATTGGAAGCGACAGCTAGAATGTGTTTCGAGAGCTTTGACCTTTATAACATGTAAAAGTGAACAATGAAATTATCTAAATTAATAAAACATTGGAGGAGCCCTATATACATACAAGTAGGAAGGAAACCAAGAGAACCTATATTGGGTCTAGACGCCACAAACGAATAAATAATAATAATTACTATGTACCATTAAGAGATAAGTAGATTATGAGGGCATTCCTTTAGTGGTAAATTGAACGAGGGACTAAATTTAACAAATGCCGGTTTAAACTTATGAGGCCACATATTTGGTCACTTATCCAACATTAAAAGGCATGTATGAATTTTTGTGTGATCATGTAGGAGAAAGCATGACAAGGTGGAGCTTTGACAAAATGTGGAATTTTGACAAAATGATTGAAGGAATGCATAAAAATTAGTTTATGATTATATAGGTCCAAAGTTTGAATAATTACTATTGATTTTCAAAAGATTGAGTATAATGAAGAATACTAGCTTAGAAACATCACCGTTCATGCTTATAAATGGTTAGAACCGACTAATATTTGATGTCGAACTAATTTGACGACCTAGGTTTTGGTGTTCTTGAATAACTTCGAGATTGATAGATCTAGAATGTATTTTCAAAAAATGCAATGCTTTTACCCTCATCAAACGATGAAAAATCAATTAAAAGTAGTAAGGAAATTAATTGAACCCGAGATTATGATAACAAATTCAAATCATGATACTGAAAAAATGGGGTTTTACGAGGTTTCGGTCTCAAACGGTTAAATAATAAATTAGCATGTAATTTAACTAAAGATGGTTTTAAAAGATCATCTTCATTCATTCTAATATGCCTAAAGTGTTAGAACCAAAATTTGATGCCAAAAAAGAAAACTATGTAAATTTAGTTTGTAGCGTCAAAATAAGAAACAAGGGGTTCATATTCTATTATAGTATTAAGTTGGGATGAAATGAGTCCCAAGTTGTAGATAAACACACTTAGGATGTGTAAATATTTTAATTTAATTGGATTAATTAGTTGATTAATTCATCAAACAAGAAAATGTAAAGTGTACAATTGTTTGAATTTACTATAATCATCATCAATAGGGGCTTCAAGGGGCTAAGCCCCCTTGGCAGAGGTCTAAGGGCAACAACTTTGTTAGCGAAGTCGAAGAGGTAGAGCCCCTATTTTTTATTATTGTAAAATTGACTTAAATTTTGATTTTATTGAAATTTAACATTTGGAATTCAGGGTTAAAAATATGCATTTTCAGATATATTCTGAGTTGAAAAGAAAATTGAGAAACAAGACATTTGACTGCCTAGCCCCTAAAATTGTTGATTTTTTTAGTCATTGTCTGATGTTGTCGGGTTCATGAATTCACACACAAAAATATTTTGATATTGCATATGATCAGGGTTTTATCCAATTATTTCAAATTTAACCAATCA
The DNA here is from genome assembly GCA_025506515.1 of Flaveria trinervia. NCBI lineage: Eukaryota > Viridiplantae > Streptophyta > Magnoliopsida > Asterales > Asteraceae > Flaveria > Flaveria trinervia. The sequence continues at coordinate 75,974,002 of CM046447.1, forward strand.
TAACTTCAATCTAAAACTAAAATCACAACTTTCAGTTTCATTTTGATCATCCAAGTACGAATTTCTATTATAATAGGCTTAGAAAATGAAATAAGGAAAATAATTAAAAGTTAATATGACGTGCGATCAGGTTGACTAATACCTTAACAAATAATTTGAATTTATATGCGGTTAATTGGAAAAAAAACTTACAAATATTATCAATTAAAAGTAAATAAAAATATTATCAACTAAAAGTAAATAATAAGTATATAATTACCCTATACATTGAAAAGAAAAGAAAGTAAAGGTAATGAATAGTGAAATAAGGTCTTTGAGAGAATTTTAGGTTTTTTCTTCAAAATCAAGTTTAGGTTGTTTCAATTCTCTCTCTTCTTGTGATTATCGCGGGTTTAAGGTGTGGTGGCTTTAGAAATAGGAGCAAAAGTGGTGAATGGATATTGTAGTGAATTGATGGGGTGAGTTGAGGTTGCGGTGGAGGCGGTGATCTTATTACCTATAAACCCAAATTGTTCTTATGCCTCGTAGACAACAAAAGTTCTAAACAAAATTTATGAACCTAAATAGAATATTGAGCATCATACTAAGACTACGAGTCTTAAAGGATCATATAACATGAAGCTGAGACTACGAGGCTCAAAGGAAAAGTTAGATCTTAAATTGAGATCACGATTCTTAAGAGAAATGAATATGTTAATAATACAGTTAATGAATTTAAAGGTCACATAAATGTGTCCAAATTTGTAAAAAGTAGATAAATGAATAGCATAATGATACCTATGTTGTAAAATTAGGTTTTGATTGTATTTAGTAAGTGTGGAATGAATTAAAGAAGGTATGATAAGTAACCAACATGTGTAATTAACAACCAAGATGAGGCAGAAAGACTAAATTATGCTACGAGGTTATAATGAAATTTGTTAGAAATCTAAAAATTTCTCATAAGAAAGAGGTATAATTAATAACACAAAGCAACTTAGGTTTGCTCAAGAAACAGTGCATTCCTACATCAGATAATGAACGCGTACACCGGCTATAAGAGCTTAAAGGGTCCACAGATATCTGTAAATATCAGTCGGCAACGCAGGCATACCCATACGACTAAATTTGAGATGAAATGATTTTGTTTCGATAATTTTGTTTTGACAAGCTAGGTTTTATTTGATTGACTAAAGGGTCCACTAATATCTTTTAAATATTATATACATAATAACTGGAGTTTTGATGTGAAAATTTGGTAAGCATTGAGGATAACAACATTAATTACATCAAATATTAAGATGCCTATTGGGGTGCCAACATTAATTACATCAAATATTAAGATGCCTATTGGGGTGGTATGGTGTTTCATGATGAAACTAAATAACAATAATAATAGTAATAATAATTATTATTATCATTATTATTATTGTTATTATTATTATTATTATTAGTATTATAATAATATTAATATTAATATTAATATTAATATTATATTAATAATAATAATAGTAATAGTAATAATAATAATATTAGTAATAATAATAATAGTAACAATAATAATAGTAACAATAATAATAGTAACAATAATAATATAGTAACAATATAATAATAGTAATAATAATAATAATAATAGTAATAATAATAATAATAACAATAATAGCAATAATAATAGCAATAATAATAGCAATAATAATAGCATAATAATAGCAATAATAATAGCAAAAATAATAGCAATAATAATAGCAATAATAACAGCAATAATAACAACAATAATAACAATAATAATAAAAACAATAATAAAAACAATAATAACACCAATAATAACAACAATAATAACAACAATAATAACAACAATAATAACACAATAATAACAACAATAATAAAAACAATAACAATAAAAATAACAATAACAATAACAATAATAGTAGTAATAATAATAATAGTAGCAATAATAATAATAGTAACAATAATAATAATAGTAACAATAATAATAATAATAGTAACACTAATAATAATAATAATAATAAAATAATAATAATAATAATAATAATAATAAGAGTTAATTACATAAATGGTCCCTGTGTTAATCTAAAATAACAAGTTTGGGTACTAAAGGTTTTTTGTAACAGATTGAGGTATTGTGTTTTAAAATTTGTCACGAGTTAAGGTATTAAGACTAACAGACGTTAGTTTGTCTGTTAAATTTTAATGAATTAACAAAAATACGCATTCAAGAACCAGCTTTGTAATTATGTTTCTTTCTTTTAGTTCAGGAACCATTGTGTAATTAACTATCAAATAAACAAATAAAAAACCCCCAACCCCAACCAACCCCAACCACCCCCACCGTCATCTTCATCACTTCCCTCCCACGTTTTAATTCTCCATCGTCGCCACTCACCACCGTCGCTGACTGCCACTCGCCATCGCCACCTCCAATAGTCCTTTGTTTACCTTCAACCTCCAACCCACCGAACACCCACAGATACCCTGATTGAAATGTGAACCCTAATTGAGCAGTGGTCACAATAAATTAGGTCACGCGTGGATCATACCTAAACCTTAATCAAGGCTTACGAACACCCATGGTTGCACCACTCCTGTCTCTCGTCCTCTACCTAATTGGATTTTAATGAATACTCTGCGATTTGTGTTTTTTATCATAATTTTAGGATTAAAAGGGGAAAATGAATGGGGTTTTGGTGGTATGAATGGGGTAATGGGAGATGATGATGATGGTGCAATCGTGGAGATGAAGTTGTTGATGGTGGTATGATGGTGGTGATTATATGGTGACGGTGATGGTGATGGTGCGGTGGTGGTGGTGATGCAGTGATGGTGATGGTGATGTCGCGATGGCTGTGGGGGCTAGCAGTCGCTGGTGGTCGTTGCGTAGGGTAGTGGTCAGGGCTGGTGGTGGTAGCAGTTTGCGGTGGTGGTGGCTAGTTGAATGGTCGGTGATCGGTAGTGGTGAAGATGGTGATGTAGATTGTCTTGATGGTGCTGATTTTGTTTCATTTATTAAGTTAAAGAAGATAGTAGTGGGCTGTGGTGGTGGCACACGATAGTGGTGATAAAATTAGTCTTGGATCCCTTGTGCAGTTATATATATATATATATATATATATATAATATATATATATATATATATTATATATATATATATATATATATATATATATATATATATATATGTGTGTGTGTGTGTGTTGTGTGTGTGTGTGTGTGTGTGTGTTTGTTTGTGTTAACTTACACAAACAATCCTTCATTTATAATAAATGGCACAAACAATCCTTTTAATTTACACTAGTAGTCTTTGTACATTAAAAAGACAAATATGCCCTTAGATTTAACAAGACAACTAACGTCAGTTACTTTTAATACCTTAACTCGTTACAAAATTAAAACACAATATCCCAACCTGTTATAAAAAAACCCTTAGTACCCAAAGCTGTTATTTTGTATAAACCACAAGGACCATTTGCGTAATTAACTCTAATAATAATAACAACGATAATAACAATGATAATTAACAATGATAATTAACAACGATAATAACAACGATAATGTAACACCCCGAAATTTCTATTTAAACGAAAGGAAAAGAAAAGTAAGTGTAAGGAATGGAAATTGTGCACAAGTAGAGGGGGGATAAAGTGTACAAAGTACAAATCTTATTATTTTAAGATATCTAAGGGCATGGGTGCCCATTATTTCTTCTTCATCTCCTTCAATCGGCTGGAAAGAAGAGAGAGAGAGCCCCAGTTCTAGAGAGAGAAAGAGGAAGAAGAAGCTAAAAATGGTAAGTCTTCTCTTGTTTGAGCTTGGTTTCAGTTGGGTATTGAGTTCTTGACCGAAGTTCCGGTTGTTTAGAGTTTATTTTCGGGATTCAAGAGCTGAATCGAAGGTGGGTCTTGAACGGGAAGAGTGTTGCTCAATAGCTGCTCAAGGTGAGTTTCTAGAACCCCTCTTTTACGGATTTTCAACTGATTGGGGCTATTATGCATACTAAGTAAACGTTTTTAAAGAAACCATGGATTTATAGCTTTATGTCCGAATGTTGTATGTATGTATGTATGTTTTAGTGTCGACTTATGGGTTAGAGATGATGATTAGCATGCTTAGGTGCCCTTAGTATGTTAGATCTATGTTTGGGTATGCTTAGAATGGTTATCGGGTGAAACTGGTAGCATAGAAAAGATTTCAGAATGTTCTGATGAACATGAATAGTAGACCATGCGCCCAGAGGTGGCTCATGCGCCTAAACAGTTGCCCATGCGTCCAGCATGAGTGGCCAGACGCCTAAGTGTTAGCCATGCACCTAAGTGAAGAAAAGGCTAAGTGTGGACCTGCGCCTAAATAGTGCCCATGCGTCCCAGAGATTGAAACGGCTAAGTATTGGCCATGCGCCTAAGTAGTGCCCATGCGCCCAAGTGAAGAAAAGGCTAAGTGTGGACCATGCGCCTAAATACTGCCCATGCGCTCAAAGTGCTTGAAACGGCTAAGTGTTGGTGATGCGCTTGAACAGGGCTGAAACGCCCAAGCAGTGCCCATGCGCCCAGACTGTTTTATACTTAGAATTTTTATGCTCATGCGCCTGGAAGGACTCGTGCGCCCACTTTGGACTTGAGGTTTTCCAAGTGGTTTTTAAGGGGTAATATGGGGAGATAAGCCTGGTTATGATGTGATGGCTTACGTTTGATGTGAGTTATGTATGTATGATGTGCCTGTATTGGTGATGATGTATGTTTATGTTTATGTGTGTTCCTTATTATGTATGTATGTCTTCCCTTGGCTTTGCGTCGAACGTTAATGAATGTAATGGAAGTATTATGTAACATAAAGTGGAAGATAATGAAAAGAGAAACGTAATGAATGCATGCATTAATTAATGAATTAAGAGAGAAGTATAGAGAGGCTTGAAAGCAATATGTACAGAGGTGCACGGCTCTTAATGCCTTAAGCTCTACCGCGTGAGGTTCAACGAATCCTAAAGTGTGCACGCGCGGGTTCCATTCTTTGTGACTGACCTTCAGAGCTGTTACCCATGACGGTAGGGGTGTTGTTACCCATTTCTATGGGGGTGTTACCCACGACGGTGGGGGTGTTGTTACCCATTTCTATGGGGGTGTTGCCCACAATGGTGGGGGTGTTGTTACCTATTTCTATGGGGGTGTTACGCACGATGGTGGGGGTGTTGTTACCCACTTCTATGGGGGTGTTACCCACGACGGTGGGGGTGTTGTTACCCATTTCTATGGGGGTGTTACCCACGACGGTGGGGGTGTTGTTACCTATTTCTATAGGGGTGTTACCCACGATGGTGGGGGTGTTGTTACCCATTTCTATGGGTTGTTACCCACGACGGTGGGGGTGTTGTTACCCATTTCTATGGGGGTGTTACCCACGACGGTGGGGGTGTTGTTACCCATTTCTATGGGGGTGTTACCCACGACGGTGGGGGTGTTGTTACCTATTTCTATGGGGGTGTTACCCACGACGGTGGGGGTTTTGTTACCTGAGTTATGTATAACTTCAGGGGTGTGGCATAAGGCTAAGCATAGATATAAGGTGAGCGACTCTTTGTTGCAACAGACTCAACAGAGGTCTTTGACCATGATACGAGATAATGAGATGAGCGACTTTGTGTTACAACAGACTCGGATGGAGTTCAATCTCTGTGATTGACTCGTATGGGATCTTTGTCACGTATCCCGATGTTGTGTCAGTCTTCGGACATGAGTCGGGGGTTTGTGAGCAGGCCCCGGCACAACATCAGATTTCGAGCATGAGTCAGGGATATTGCAAGAGACAATATTTGAGTGATAAAGAATAATGAACGAGAGATCATGTATGATAGAACGAACGTATGTATGAATGTAAATGAATTATCGTAATAAAGTACAGAACATGATCCTTGTCATTCGACCTTAGTAATCGTGGCTGAGTGCCACGAAGAGGGTAAATTCTGATCGGATTGAGAAAGAGAAGTGAACGATAATGTAATACGTTGAATGAACAAGTTAATGAACGTAATGATGAAGATGATAATGATATTATCTGTATGTACGTATGATGCATGATCACGAACGGTTGTAAAGCATAGTATGTTTTGAAATAAAGTAAAGAACGGTTTTAACAGAGAAAAGTATATTTTATTATAAAACTAGAACTCACTCAGTGTCGATGACTTTTGTATGCATGATAGTTGGCAGGTTTATGTTGATGCTGAGGAGTTACAGGCATGGATGCATAAGCTACTAAGAGCATTTTGAGGCTGACATCCGTATTTTGACATGTCTTGTATTTTGAGATAGAAACAAATGTTGTAAATGACATGTTTTTAGTTATTAATGAATGTTTTAAATTCCGCTGTAAAATTAATATATGTTTTCTAACGTTTTATGTGCGATGAACCACCAGCTGTAAGCGTCCCGGGAGCGGGGCCTTACAAATAATAACAACGATAATAACAACGATGATAACAACGATGATAACAACGATGATAACAACGATGATAGGAACGATGATAGGAACGATGATAGGAAAGATGATAGGAACGATGATAGGAACGATGATAGGAACGATGATAGGAACGATGATAGGAACGATGATAGGAACGATGATAGGAACGATGATAGGAACGGTGATAGAAACGGTGATAGGAACGATGATAGGAACGATGATAACAACGATGATAAGAACGATGATAACAACGATGATAACAACGATGATAATAGCGATGATAACAGCGATGATAACAGCGATGATAACAGCGATGATAACAGAGATGATAACAACGATGATAACAATAATAAAAACAATAATAATAACGATAAAAATAAAAATAAGGATAAAAATAATAATAATAATAATCATAATAATAACGATAATAATAACGATAATAATAAGAATAACGATAATAATAACGATAAAAATATGTATAATAATAATAATGAATTTAATAATAATAATATAATAAATATAATAATAATAATATTATTATTAATAAAAATAATTATAATTATAATAATACTAATAAAAATAATAATATCAATAATAATAATAATAATAATAATAAGAGTTAATTACATAAATAGTCCCTATGGTTTATACAAAATAACAGGTTTGGGTACTAAACAAAAAAAGTATCAAGTTTGGGTACTCACTTTTAATTTTGTAACAAGGTTGAGTATTAACACTAACAGACGTTAGATTTTCTATTAAGTTCAAGGGTATTTTAGTTTTTTTACATTATAAGAATATTTATGTAATTAGAGGGACTATTTGTGTAAATTAATTAAAATAATATATTTATACATCACACACACACACTCTCTTAATACAGACACACACACACACATACACACACACACATATATATATATATACATACATATACACATACATATACATACATACATACATACATATACATGCATACATACATACATATACACACATACATATACATCGAGTCATCACTTTCGCCCGACAATGCTGGCATCACCGCCGACTGCCACCGCCGACCACCATTGTGTCATCGTTATCATCAACATTATCTATCTCTAATACATTTGTTATCATCACCATTGACCATCATCGTTAAATCCCCTTTCCTTTTACCTATAAAACCCTAATCTCCAACCCATCATCAGCCGTGACCGCCATTGCCGGCCATTGAACCACTATCGCCATCCATTGAACCACCGCCACCACCGGCCATTGTCGCCCCCTTTATGTAAATTGATATTGTTGTTCAACCTTCCCCCACCGTCACTAGCCATTGAACCATCTCTACCCGATTCTTTCTGAACGATGTTTAATCGTTAAAGAAGATGGCGATGATATCGCCCTAGCAATCGGAGGTGGTGGTGATGGTGGCTGATGTTTGCCCCTTTGATGATTTTAGGGTTTTTGGTGATGATTTTTGGGAAGCGGTGGTGGTTTAAATGGTGTTGGTGGTTTAAATGGTGTTGGTGGTATGAAATGGGAAGGGGTAGCGGTGGCAATATGCTGAGGTGGTGGATTGAATAGTGGTGGTGGGCTGCAGTAGTGGATTGAATGATGGTGGTAGGCGGAGGTTGTGGATTGAATAGTCTTGGGCGTCGGCAATGGTGGAAAGAAGGGCGGTGGTGGGCAGCAGTGGTGGAGTGAATGGTGATGGGCGGCGATGGTGGTGGATGAATGGTGATGGGCGGCGACGATGGTAGATAATTGGTGTTAGGCAACGACAGTTGTGGTCTGAAAATGGCTACGATAGTGGGAGGATGGGTTGGGGTTGTTTATAGCTAAATTACACAAATGGTCCCTAATTTAAATAGAAGTAATGTTATAAAAATGATCCCTCAAAGGGTATTTTGGTCATTTTAACTAAACTTAACAGAAAAGTTAACGTCTGTTAGTCTTAATACCCAATCTTGTTACAAAACTGAAAACATAATACCCCAACCTGTTACTTTTTTTACTTAGTACCTAAACCTGTTATTTTAAATAAACCACAGGGACCATTTATGTAATTAACTCTAATAATAATAATAATAATTATAATAATAATAGTAATAATAATAATATAGTAATACCAATAACAAATAATAATAATAACAACAATAATAACATTAATAATAATAATAATAATAATAATAATAATAATAATAATAATCATAATTATAATAATAATAATAATTGTAATAATAATAATTATTATAATAATATAATAGTAATATTAATGATAATAGTAATAGAAAATAATAATAATATTAATAATATATTAATAATATTAATATAATAATAATATAATAATAATAATAATAACAACAACAACAACAACAATAATAATAATACAATCGTCTAAACGTAGGATATTGATCGATGTCGTGTGGTCGGTCAAAAATATATATTAAAGAGTACCTAATCACCCTTAATAGTAAAGGGTAAGCAGGGTGTCGAATCCACAGGGAATCACAGGAAAGTGCTAGCAACGATTAATTTAAAACTATTAAACATTAAAGAGAAAATTGCTTGATTAATTGAATTGAGAAAGAATCAAATTAACAAAATAAAAGTTTAAGTTTTGAACAATCTTGGAGAAAAAGCAACCCACTTCAGGATTCAGGTTTGATAAAGTTACAATTTTTCTCGAATGAACCTAGTGAGAAGTCATTAATGGTGACTTATACATGATATGATTTAAGTGATAATCATGGACTAGAGTTTAAAGGACCTTATTCACACAATTACCATTTGAATAATGAAACCCTAATTTTAATACTCAATCACACAATGATTAAAGACAACCAACGTCATAAATATCAACATTAGATCTAAACATAATCAAACCGTTTAAATAATCAAAATCATAAATTGAATCCAAAAGAACTTAAATGGTTCAAGATCCAATCTCAAATCTAGGTTACAACTAAGAAAAATAAAAACTTGCACAAACCCGCCCCCCGAAGTGAATCACAATTTATTTAGCCTTGCATCATCATCGATTCTTTGACAAAATTGTAATTGATCATGTGAATCTTGTAAAATTGATGATCTTGATGATGGAGTAGCTTGAGAATGATCAAAGATTCCTAATTTTCGTCCCAAAATTGTTGTGTAAAAGTTTTTCTTCCAATTAGGGTTTTTTTTCTTTTAAATCCCTTTATTTTAGGTCAAATCTTCAACAAAATCCCGGACCCCGGCGTCGGTGGCGCCTATGGAGGCGTCGGTGGCGCCACCTCCCTGTTAAACCTTGATTTTCATGTGTAACTTTTCGATACCTTTCCGTTGATAGGTCGTGGGTCCCGTAACTCTTTTCCTAACTCAAGTTATGCCCGTTTTAAGATACCGTTGTCGTACAACTTCGGTTTATCATATCTTTACTTCTTGAGCTCCGATTCTCGTCCCGTTTCTTCAAATTTCTTCGTGTTCTTCACGTTTAACCTACAATCACAAAATAATCCCAAAAGTAACTCTATTTTTCATAAATTTACATGTAAACCATGGAAATAAAGTCATTAAACATTGAACTTTCACCACCCGATCAGATATCAATAAAGCTAAAAATAATTTCAAAAGTAATAATGTTAGTAACAACTACTAATAAGTTTAGTGATAATAAAAGTTAGTATAATCATACTTCAGATATAGTAATACTTTTTAATAATAGCAAGATAATACCAATATAAAATAATAATATTAATTGTTACTAATATAGTCACATATGAATAATATAAATTCGTAATAACTATGGTTATTATTGTTGTTGTTATTGTCGTCGTTGTTGTTATTGTTATTGTCGTCGTTGTTTTTATTGTTATTGTTATTATTATTATTATTATATTATTATTATTATTATTATTATTATTATTATTGACGATAAAGGTGATATAAATAAGAATAATAACTATGGTTATACTGTTGTTATGATTAAGGATACTAGTGAAATGAGTAAATACAATCTGACGTACATTTATATTATGTATACTAGTTTAATTAATCTACCTACTATAATAAAATAATAACTAAAGTGGACATGTGACAGCATTGTATTTCTTTTCAACAAATTTTCACGCATATTAATTAATTATATTTATTACTAACAAGATTATTAAACTTATTTCTTCTTATTAAATCAAAATAGTTTTTAATAAATAAAGAAAAATATCTTCTTATTAATCTTATTTCTAAAATTTTTTTTAATATAAGATCTTTTAAACATCCAACTCTTTTAAAAATATGAACTATTTTAAAACTAGTGTTACAGAAAAAGCATTTTTGTTATAAACTAAAAATAATTAAAATTGAGAGTTATAATAAGAAAAAATATTAAAAATGACATTCTTTTAAAATGTTGTATTTTAAAACAAAACGTTTAATTTTTTTAAAAAACAAAGTTAGTTTAAAGACAAAAGTTTAAAAAGTTAATATACTTTTTTTATCTGTTATAACCCTTATTGATACTTAATTTTAATCATATCATACATTAGAATATCATTTATAATAAATAAATATTTATTAAATTTAATATATTATTTATTCAACCCGTATAATACAATGCAATATAACTATATGAGGCTCATCGATCCCCACCATATTTTTTCTTGCTTTTTGCATAGAAGTATAACGTTCAGGTTTGTTCTCCACTATCGTTGTCATCACTCATTACGTGTTTCATCTCAAATTTGGTTAATGTTTATGGGTTTAGTCCCATGCGATATGTGTTAAATATTTTAGTGTGATTATATTAGTTTGTTGTTCAATATAAATCATAACATTTATCAAACAAGTCATGATGTTATGTTGATTGCATCTGTTTTAAATTTATTATGATCTTCAATATTAAAATTTCATTGGTTCATAAAACGAAGCCCCTAAATGAGGGTTCCAATGAGCAATGCCTCCAAGACTCTCGTCTAAGAGTAGCGCCCCTAGCTAGATCCAGTGGGCTCCTTGTCTGGTTCAGCTATCATTTGAAAATGGCTTCATTCATATACATTAGGATTCTATTTTTCTTGAAAATTCACGTGTGTATTGCATATTTAAAAATGACTTCAATCTTGATTTGACACAAAAATTGATAACTACATTCAAACAATTTTTCTAGTCCCTCCTCATGACGACAAGTTGTATCGGTTTTTGTTATTCTTTGGTTCATGAAAAACATACAGAAATTCATACTTGATTATTGAGATTGATTCTTATTTGTATCTAACTAATCAATTCAGGTTGAACTATCAAATTATTTAAATTTAAAACTGCTTCATGACTTTTAGAATTATCCAAGCTATTAAATTACGAATCCCTGTAACATGTACCATATTGATCATAGATAGTCCAATGTAGGATATTCTTGCTATAGAGTATTATGTTGACACTGATGATGGTGGAATATATCATCGATATCTACTAGTTTTCTACCGATGATGGTGGCGGTGATGGTGTTTCATTTGGGAAGGATCCATCTTTTCCTCTCACACTTCGAAAATAGTTGACTAATGGGTATCACTTGATTGTTGGAATGGTAAATAATATATGAAAACAAATATCACATACTAGGTAACCTATAAACATTACTTAATTAGATTTTTGTTTAAAAATGTGTTGTTTAGTATTAGATGTACCTGACTTTATCTTGTCATATTCTTCATATGTACTATCATTTAAGTTAAAGAATAAAAAAATTATAAAAACTATTTATATGTTTAGATATAATTGATTTTGATAGCTAGAATTTTTATTGTTGAATCAGGACTTATTTGAACTTGTTCCATTCAATTAAGGTTAACTATACTTTACTTCTAGGGTTTAAGGTCCAAATAGCATTGCAGTATACACAATTAGCTCAATATTGCATTTCTGTAAGTATTGCATGTTATATCGACTAGCGATAACATGCTGATATCATGAAGAATGAGTTTGATACATATCGAATAGCATCGGTATCATTATATCAGAGTTGTATTCAAAATAGTAATGTGCTACTACCATGAATAACGAGATTGATACTGACCGGATAACACTGGTATCGTTATATAACTGTTTTATATCTATACTTTTGATATGTTAAATACGTTTCTTTATATACTTAAGTCATGTTAATATCATTGTATGACCCTGCCACAATATATGAGTCTTAACATCAAGTTAATGCACAGTATATAAGTTCTATAGAAAAGTCCAGGGTTGTAAATTTATATTTAAATGGCCTTTTTATATAAATCATATATTAATATTAATTCTATAAATTAATTGTAATCAAAACAATGATATCAAAATAAGAACATCATCATACATTTCATTTATCATTAAGGTTAATTACAAAATGTCTCTAATTGTGATGAACAGTTTCACAATTAGAACGTTACATATAACATATATTAATTCTATTCATTCTCATATAACAAACTTATTCAATTTGGTTAAAATAGGCTTAAAAGAGCACACCATTTGTAAATAATTTTGAGCTTCAATAGACAACCTCTATTCTTCAACTAAACTTCACTGAAATCCTCACTTGTTGAATCTATGCAGTACAGCTTAAATGAAATCTTCAATGGAATGCTATTAGTGCAACCTATCACCCAATTAGTGTAACTTAATCAATTGATAGTCTACATAATCTTCAGAGGTTCTTGCATTCTATTCATGTATCACATCCACTAATATGATTAATCTCATAAGAGGTTAGTCTGCATTTGATTTTTAATATATATGAGTTTTGTAATCCTGCACTTCTCTAGACAAACATTTGATTTCATATGTCATAACATAATACATATGGAAAATAAAGCATTTATGTTATGACAAACAATTAGAGATATACATAGGTAAAAGAGCAACTAGAGTTATAGTTGGAAGATTATATTTTTTCACATTCAAACTATTACCGAAGCCCAAACACTATGATCAAAGCAGAACCAAACTGTTAGTAACTGTTTGGTTTGGTTTTAAGTATCAGTGGTTTGATTTTGGTTTTTGATGACCAAAAACCGTATGTTGCCAACAGTTTAGCTCACGCTGTGATCAGAAAACCATCAAAATTGAACCATTAAAACACCCTTAGACGATATATACACATAAGTCGATCAATAACATAGTAGTTATGCAAAATAAGAGAATACAATTGTTGTACCCAGCAAAATCTGACTTATAACAAAACTATTTGTAGGGTTTAATAAGAGCGGAAAATAAAAAATTACTCTTTTAGAACTACATAAACTATTAAAATTTCTATTGAATTCTTTCTGGGCTTTGGCCATCATGCTTAAGAAATGGTAATGATTTAATATTTTGGGGTATCATGAGGGTTATTAAAGTAAAGGATCTCGCTTAGCACTAATCGTCTGTCGCATACAATAAACAACCATTCATACATGCAGTTGGCCCCGCTTTGGTTACCAAAACCCCACGAAGCCATTATAGCCACCAGTGTAGCTAGGGTTCGTGACATCACCAATGAACAAACCATAAAAATGTGATAGATCGAGGTACCAATTAAAACAGGCAAAATTTGAACCTTGTCATTTTCGGATCACCCCACGTTCTTGATTGAAAATAGACAAGTAAAGATGCCAAGGTGGCCAATGGTCAATAAATCATCATTATCAACAAGTGAACTATTAACCACACACTAATACTTGGTTTGTACTAAAACAACATGCAAAGTTGGTTCCACACTCATGCTACGTCTTTTTTGAAAGATTATGTAAGTGCCAATGAAGTGTACAGGAATAATAAACAGACATGCACTGTCATTATAGCAAAAAAGGCAAATTTAAAGGTGTGTATGTTCACCAATAGAGAGGAGCTGAGTGGATTATTCTTTATACCAACATTTCTCCGTAAAAATATTCAATGAATGGTTATTACATGCAAGTGTCGGATAAGTATATAATACATAAGCAAATATCCCGTACCAAATAACACATGAAAGGGTATTCAATGATCAGTAAACGCACCCTTGAATTCCCGTCACATTCGGTTTATTTATTTAAGAAAATAATAAATGATCCTCAACCTAAGTGGTAAATGTGATGTATCACAAGACTTTAATAAAACTAGAGAAGGTATTGAGTTTAAGTTTTACTTTTAACACAAGAGAGAGAGAGAGAGGTTTCAGGTTGGGCTAGTAGATTTTTTTACCTAAGATGATCGAATTTTCTTCTGAGGGTGATCTCGGTTTCGTACTTGGGTAATGAAAATAATCTGGTGGTTTAGTGAACCGTTAGTGATCTTGTATCCGTTCAAAAACAAAATGCTTAGAAATTTTAGTGTAGAAAGTTATACAATGAAATTTTCCCCATCCTCAAATAGATATTTATAATCAGGTTGTGTATTTACCACCTTTCTTTGAGTTTTTAGCTACATGCTGTATATTTGCCACCCTTTTTTTGAGTTTTTAGCTACATTTTGTATGTATGCCACCCTTTCTTTGAGTTTTTAGCTACATTATTGTGCATAGCACACCCAAGGTTATATGTAGGTCCTAACATGTGGGGTGTACATGTTAAATTCCATGTGAAACAACATGATGTTGGTGAATGATGCTCAAACATTGAAATCTACGCAATCAAATGGAAATATATGCATTTAAAATGGATTCGAGTGGACCACTATGTCACATCATGTTACGTTCACAATTTCAGTTTACAATAATTCACTATATTATTTATAGAACATAATATTTAAATAGTATTGCCTTTATGATTACATATTTAAGTGTCGAAACACGAAGAGTCAAAGATCAAAGTTATTAAAATAAGTCCAGATTGGTTGCTCAAAGAAGCAAATGTTAAATTGTACCTAACAAACTTAACGAAAAAAGATGAGTCATTTTACCCTAAATAAAGCTATGTATCGTCAAGGGGAAAGGTTAGGAAATTTTATTCTTTCTTCTCAAGGGGAAAGGTTAGATTAGCATATGTTATGTACTAAAACTTGGGATTTGTCTCATATTAATTGTATATGTGTTCTATGTCTCGACATAGAAGGAAAAGGAATAAGTAAACATGGAGTCTTGGAAACTGGTTCAAGATGCAATTTAGAAAACACAAGGTGATTTCATACTCTTTGAGATTATCTTTCTTCTCAAGTGAGATTAATTAGAGGTGTGGATATGTGTTATTTGTCTCCATTTGAGATTTTTCACGTGGAAGGTTCTGCCCTCCAAATTATAGTGTAGATATAGTGTTAAATAGTTATTATTCAAATATACTAGAGGAAAATTGACCTACTGTGACAATTAGAAGTTATTGTTAAAACCTCAAAAGTCGTCTATCATAGGGTGTAATTCTTGTATTATCAAAAAGGTATATGGTTGCATGTTTAAAATACTAAGTCATTTTGCAAGTAACTTTTATGTATAATTCATCATATTGCTTATAGATTATGACCCATTTTATGAACACTATAGAAAATTAACTTTAACTTATCGATTTGGATAGAACCACATAAGGGTTTTTTTTAATAATAAAATTGATTTGGATATGAATAGGTAAAGTAAAAGATTTATATATCTAGTTAGGCCGTGTGTAGTACCTCATATTATAGATTAAAAAGTGTTGACTTGAAAAGAAATAGAACAAATCAAAGAGGTGTAAAAGCATTCACGGTGGATTATTTATTCGTATCCATATAATCACATTACAAATTGCAGGATCGATTTTTGTACTCAATACAATTATTTTCTCTCAAACTTACTAAGTAACATTCGGGTTTGTGATGAAGCAGAGTCCTTATAAGAGTTAATGATAATATACTAAGTAATTCAAAGCAAACATAAGAGAATAGTTTTTCAATATACTTGTATATATTATTTCTTAACTCAAAGTATTACAAGACTCTTTCAAGCATATTACATGAGTTACAATGAAATACTAATATATTACTATCTACAGTCGGATATACTTTGATACTAGCTGGAACCTTATACTAAAGCAAATACTACAAAGCTAAAGTTAAGGTATCTTAGATAAAGTATTTATCTAAGATATGGTAGTCATGCCATGTCCATTACTTATCTTTTGTCACCAACTGTACTAACTAAAAAATATGAATAGTGGAATAAGGTATGGTCAACTACATGTGTTTTATAGAAAACACCATGCAATATATCATAGGTCTGCAGCGGAGTGTCAGAGGGACCATACTTATGTCCACTGGTTCATAGTAGCTACTTCTAATGGTTAACTGGCTTCGAAAGAGCTTGTTCTTCCGAAGTCACTTATACTTCAGAAGTGGATACTTCTTTCGAGGCTTCCTTGGGACTTCAAACTTTAGAAGTTGTAGTCTTCATTTCTTGTAAGTGTTGAAGCTTCGGAAGAGCAGAGACTTTGTCTTCGGAAGTTGGACTTTTTTCTTTGGAAGTTGATCTTTCACTTGACTTCGGAAGAACTCCATTTGTCTTCAAAAGTTCCATTCTTATCTTCAGAAGTCCTTTATTGGTTGTACCAAAAATAGTGTAAGTTTTTAGTTTTGGTTGCACCAATCTTTCTAAATCCAACAAACTCCCCTTAGGCTGATGCTATCAAAACCTCACTTCTTCCTGCTTCTCAAAACCTTCAGCACCAAGGACAGAAGATGTTTGTCTGTTTCTTTGTTCTTCCCAGAAGTTGTGTTGACAAGTTTGTACAAGTCATTAGTGGATAGGAGATCCAGTCTGTCACTCTGAATAACATGTACCCTTTGTTGTGCCCATTGAAGAGAGTTAGTTGACAGGAGTTATAGTCATACTCCCATCTAACTATGGATTCAAGGTTGGAACCTTCAACCATTTGAAGAAAGGCTTTGCCTTTGTTTGCTGGTCCTTTCCTTTCCTCCTCCTCTCTATCTCCTCTTCAATCTTGGACCTTATAGTCAGCTCGGCTGGATGAAGGCTGCTGAGATGATTCCTAATATGAGTAGCTATCTCGGAGTTGGAGGGGTTGGAGAATGACTTCTTTGCTAACTCCGTAATGTTAAATCTGCTTAAGTGTAGCAGAGAGGAGGCATTGAGCCTATTTGTCTCACCATTCTCTCTCTCAATAAAAAAGTTACGAGAAGAGTCTTTGAAACTCCACTGGATAATCTTCTTTCTTGGTACAAGAGCCTGACTAGGAACCTTGTCACCTTCTTTGTATCCAGCAGAGTCACCAGCTTTCATCTTAGCTTCTTTTCTTCATCGTTTAGAGAATCAAAGTTTAGGCCAAAGAGTTTTGCAACTTGATCCAATGTTCCTCTAGGCAAATCAAGGAATTGATCTCTTATGAGGAAACATGAGGAGCCATCAACAAAAGTCAATTTGACAGACTCCTCCTCATAGGAGATGTCGCTTAGAGTTGTACACTTGGTGAGCTTCATCTTGATCTCCTTAAACTCCTCTAAGGAGATATGTTTAGATGAATGAGAAGATGACCTGGGTGGTTGTTTGGCGAGAGAGGTTTGGATTTTGGGTAAGGTTTTAGGTTTGAGGATGTGTAGTTGTGGTGGTTGCTTGGATTGAATGGATAAGGAAATGGGTAAGGTTGATGATATGGGTTCAGGGGTGTAAGGCTTATAGGGGTTCAGTTTTAACGGGGAAAGGGATAGTTTTGGATTGAGGTTGTGGTTGTGGAGTGGATATGAAAGTCATCCCCTGTACCTTACGGTACATCTCTTTCCTTCTTCCTGAGCATATGTCAGCCTTGATTTCACTGACAATACGCTGCAGGGTCTTCATAGACATAGACATAACAACCTACCTACCAAAGAAGCCATGAGCCTAGAGATAGTCCTTCATCCAGGCTTTATCACCTATCTTCTTGGTAGCAGCAATTCTTGCTTTTTCTTCTTTCTTCTTCTCCCTTAGTTTTTCTGTTGCAGCTTTCTTTCTCTCTTCTCCAACTGATCTTGCTCCTTGTTAAAGAGCCATAAGATCGTATCATTATCATAGGGATATATTTCTTCTAGAGAGAAACCCCTGGAGGTTACGAAAGTTGTCATTTCCCTCCTGAGCTACAGATCAACTTCCCTTTTCTTCCTCTCTTTTTCCTCCTCTAAGGCCAGCCTTGTTGCTTCTTCCCTTTGTTCAATCAGCAGCAAGGTTGCCTTTACTAGCTTAGTTAACTCCTCTAGTGGTAGCAAGAGCACATCTTCACTAACAACTCCAAGCTTGATAAGTCTATCAATGATCTCCATTCTCTTTCTATTGTTGATAGCCTCTTGGTTGGCTACAACTGTTTTGCTACTTGTACTTAGCAATTTCTTAGTTGGGAGTCTACCTTTCTTCTTAAGTTTTTCTAACCTTGTTTTCTCCTGAAGCTCTTCCTTGGTCATCTTCCTCTTTCCTTTGACATCTTTGGAAGTGCTAGACCTTGGGGGTTCTTGGATGGAAGTTTTAGGCTGAGAGATGGTAGTTGGAACTTGTTGTAGTGGTGTTGTTTGAGCCAAGGGTCGGTTGAGAAAGTCCTCACTATTCACCTCAGATGCCAGTTCTAAAATTGCATCTATGATGATTAGATCCTCGGACAAGGAGAATAATCCTTCCGCAGTTTCCATCTCAGCTTTGGAAGATTTGAGTTGTTCTTTCGAGGATTTGACTTTGGCTTTGAAAGCCTGAGGGAATGCACTATTTGTCCCAATTGTTTTAGTTGCTGGGCCGTCAGTCCTCATTTTCCCTTTGAAATTAATCTTAGGTTCCATGGGGGCCTTAGGTTGACCAACCTCTTTCACGGTAGTAGAAGGTGCATTTATCATTTGAAGTTCTTCAGCTCCAAAGTACATTATGGCTACATCAGGGCTAGGCTGATCTAAAGAAGATCCCATCAGGAACTTGGAGAAGATTCTGTTGAGATCTCTGAGCATTCTTGGGTCCATTTTTTGGACAACTTGAGGACGCTCAGGAAAAACTGTTGCTTTCGGAGCCGGGTATCTTGAAGTTAGAGAAGTTAAAGCTCGGCTTTGTGGTTCTACATATGTTTGTCTCTCAACACTCACCCCTTTTTTGGTAGCATCATCTTAAGAGCTAGATGAGCTAGAGGGAGAGGTCAATGAGACCTGAATAGGTACATGCCTGACAGATATCTCAATCTGTTTCTTAGCTAGTTGAGCCTTGAAATTTTCAATCTCATGTTACTGAGTGGCGGACCTATCCTCTAAAGTCTTAACCTTGGATTTAAGATTTAAGACTTTAGAAAGTATGTCTTGAATGGTGAGTTTCAGACTTCCCTTATCTTCCTTCAAAGAATCACGGGGAGATGAGGTAATATACCTTGTATATTCATCCTCACCACCAGATGTGGTTTCTTAGCACCCTGTTTTCCTTTGCCGAATGATGTGACTTTCAGAGGAATCAAAAGGTATGGTTTTCGTAGATTCAAACTCAAAAATATTACCACAACCCTGAGGATCCAATGAGGCTCCTTCAATAATGGCAGCTGAATCTACATGAGTTCCCTCCACATCAGTGGGACTCGCCTTAGTTGGTTTTTGCTAACGGGGGATAGAGATGAGAGGTCCCTCTGGGCTCTGTTGATCCATAAGAGAGTATTGGGGATTAACTTCATTGCCATGAAGAGACTTAATCTCCTCATCAGGTCTTATCAGAAGGTTAGTAAATTATAAGGAAGTTAAACCTAATGACCTTGGACTTTGGTCAATGTCTATTGACATTGAGCCTTTGGTGGGGTTGTCCCTTTTGGCTGCTCAGGGAAGTATAAAGACTCACCTTGAGGACTTTCATCTTGGGTTTCGGGCTCAAAGGATTGAGACTGAGGAGACTCAGTTTCCTTATTGAGGTCAAATTTGAAGGATGGTGAGACCTCAACTGAGTGGGGGCCAAGTTCCCACTCTAGTCTTTTTGGATTGAACAGGAGAGGCTTGCTCAATCAGAGTAGATTGAACAAGGGTTCGTTTGGGTCGTCTCTAATAGGTATATTTGATAGGGTGAGAAGGTAGGGTTGGTAATGTGAGGGTAGTTGCTGGTGTGGGTTCATCACTAGTGGAGTCAACAGGGATGTCACAAGGAGCCATTGGCTCGATCATACCTAGAAGAAGATTTGTATGTCTTTCAGTGTAGTTGGTGGACACTCTCTTCAAGATTTTGAAGATGGTCAGCCTCATTTGGGGATCTGGTAAGACAGTTTCACAGACAAGCTGACTATGGTCCAGCTCACAGTTGATGATATGCTGAAGGAACCTGGATACATGAAGAATGTGTCCCTCTAGAGGTTCCCCATAAGGTTAGTCAGCATAAATCTTAAGTAATTGAAACAGACACTTTTCACCAACCCATGAACTAGGCATCCTAGTTCATATGGGATTTGATCCCATCCCCAGACTTATTAGACAGAAAGTGAAGAACAACATGGAGCAGGAACTTATAGTTGTATGAGAAATTAAACTTGTAAATAATAGATCTACTCACATCTTCACCATATCCTATTTGGGTATATGTGTCGTCTAGGTCTAACTTGGGGAATTCAATAGAAGCGTCATCATCGTGAAGCTCCATATGCTCCCTGATGAGTTGTTCAGAAATGATCAACTCCTGGCCACAAATGCTCGACCTTATTACCCTAACCCCATTTAGGGTTTCATTCTGACCATTGCTCCAGAATTCAGCCATATGATATGAGTAAACGGTAGGATTGACAGTCAAAGCGGTGTAATAGGTAGATTGGGTGAGAAAAAGAGATGATATCTGAGAAGTCAGCATCCTTGGATGAATCAAGGAGTGCGACTTGGTTGTGCTGAGGGTTCAGTGCCATTGTGGAAAAAAGGTTGTAGAGAAATGAGTTTGAATGTAGGTGAATTGAAGGTGAAGGAAGCTTTTGGGTAGTAAATTTGGTAAAACGATTAAATGAAGGGTCGGGATTATTTAAATGGGTGAAATGGCAGTTTTGGGGGTTGGATAAGGTGAAAAGATTGTTTGGGGTAAGATATGATAGGGGTGGTAAAATTAAAAACCATTTAAAATATTCTGACATCATTAATAAAACCTTTGTTTTTTATTGGGTGGGGCCCAAAGATTTTCGTTACACAGTAAAGTCTTCTTTTGAGTATAAAAGATTTCTAAAGTTAATATTCTTTTGTAGCCAATTTTATTTCCAAAGGTAAATTTCTTACTACCGAGAGTAAAATATGATTTCCGAATGTAGAGTTTTATATGCTTTGGAAATAGATCTGATATGCAATCAATCACTTCTTCCGAGACTAAAAACTCTTCCGAGAAGAAAATTTTCTTGGAGGAATTTTGCTTCGGAAGATATATATGACATCTTCCGAGGGTTAATTCTTCTTCGGAAGAATTTATACTTAGAGAGTTTAAAAGGACCTTTTTGTAACAGGGCTTAGATTGTTTTGACAAAAGACATTACACAATTTTTAAAAGGTTTTCAGATGAGATAGACTAATCAATGTTTATCATCCCAATAGCTGTAATGAGATACTTAAATCTTTGTTCATCAAAGGCCTTGGTGAACAAATCAACATATTGTTCATTTGAGTCAACTTTGATTAGTTTGATCAGACATTTCTTGAATATATTAATGAATGATACCTGATATCAATGTGCTTAGTCTTGGAGTGCTTTACTGGATATTCAGTTATGGAGATAGCACTATTGTTGTCAATGTGGATAGGAGTACTCATGAAGTTGAATCCGTAGTCTATCATTTGGTTTTGAATCCATAGCAGCTGAGCACAAAAACTAGTAGCAACAATGTATTTAGCATCTGTAGTAGATGTTGAAACGCATGATTGCTTCTTGCATTGCCTTGAGATTATCCTTCCACCAAGAAATTGACATCCTCCTGATGTGGATTTCTTGTTGATGTTGCAGCCACCATTTACTATCTGAATAGCCATAGAGATTGAAATTGTTATTCCTTGGATACCAGAGACCTAGTTTAGCTGCTCCTTTGAGGTATCTGAGGATTCTCTTGGCAGCAACTAGATGAGACACCTTTGGAGCAGCCTGATATCTTGCATAGATGCAAGTTGTAAACATAATATCAAGTCTACTTGTTGTGGGATACATCAGAGAACCAATAATTGCTCTATACTAATGTTTATCAATATCCTCCCCCTCAAAGTCAGGACAAAGATTATGGTTTTTTTTAGTATAGGTGTCTTGGCCGGCTTACAATCTTTCATCTTAAATCTTGCTAAAATACCATTGACATACTTAGATCGATTTATGAAGAACCCTTCCTTCATTAGCTTCACCTGAATTCCAAGGAAAAAGTCCATTTTTCCCATGGAACTCATCTCAAACTTTTTCTTCATATGCTCTCAAAGTCTTTGCACATTTGATCATTTGAATAACCAAATATGATGTCATCAACATAGACTTAGACGAGTAATATGTCTTTCCCAGACTTCCTTATGAAGAGAGTCTTATCAATAGTACCTATCCATTCTTTATAAGAAATTAAGACAAGGTCTCATACCACAGCCTAGGTGCTTAGTGCAACCATAAAGAGCTTTATCCAACTTGCACACATAGTTGGGGTGTTGTGGGTCTTCAAATCCTAGAGGCTGACCACATAGACTTCCTTTTCTATACCCCCATATAGAAAGGCACACTTGACATCAAGCTGGTAGACAGTAAAGTTCTTGGATGCAGCATAAGCAAGGAAGATCCTAATTGCCCCAAGTCTTGCAACTGGTGTAAAACATCAATATTGATTTCTTCCTCTTGAGTATATCCTTGAACTACTAGTCTTGCCTTGTTCTTGATAATCAAGCCTCTATCATCTCTTTTATTTCTGAATACCCATTTGGTGCCTATAGGTACTTGACCAGATGGTAGTGGACAGAGGTTTCGAACCTTTTGCCTCTTGAATTGAAGAAATTCCTCTTGCATTGATTCCACTCGGCTATTATCTTTCAAGGCATCTTCTACCTTCTTAGGTTCCATCTGTGAAAAAAAGCATGAGTACAGGCAGGCATTCCCATTGTGAGTCTGCCCCCTTGTTCTCATACCTTCAGAGTCTTCTCCTATGATGTTCTTAGCTGGATGAATGTTGTGAATCCTAAGCCCAGGAATCACCTCTAGTTGCAAAGATAGATCCAGATTAGACATATTTTGCTTAGGAGCTTGAACACTTGGTTCGGCTGATGTTTCACACTCATTCAATGAGGACTGATTGAATGAAGGAGAAACATCATCAAAGTTGGTTAGCTGAGAAGTTGCATTAACAGTTGCCTGTTCCTTTAGCATGCTACCTCCATCAACTTGGTGTTGTTCATTTTCAGCTAATGAGTTGTCAGAGTCACTTTCCTGAGAGCTGGTTGAAGCTCCACTGGTTCTTGAGATAATCATGTTATCAGATCTACTAGTTATGGGAGCTTGATGTTCATATACTCTTAGAGAACTTTGGAAAGGTCTGGGAAACCAAACAACATTGATCATCATAAGAGTCACTTGAGTACCTGTTCCAGATGAAATATTCTCACAAGATGGTTTAGAATAGTTTGGAAATAATTCTAAGTCAAAAATATGATCAGGGCCATTCCCCCTAACACAAGGAGTGTGCTCATTAACAACGATGTTGTTGATGATTCCTCCAATTGTTGATTTTTAATGTTGTAAACTCTATAAGAAATAGAGTTGGAGGAATATTCAACAAAGATAGCATTTTCCGACTTTTCAGCAAATTTTGCCAAATTGTCCTTTGTGTTAAGTATGGTACACCTACTGCCAAAGGATCATAGAAAGCCAATGAACGGTGGCCTCTTGTTCCGTAGCTCATTAAGGGTTTTTCCATGTGGCTTAAATACAAGAACCCTATTCTATACATATCATGCAGTGTTGACTGCATCTGCCCAAAATGTTAGAGGTAGTTTTGAATCAGCTAACATGGTCCGAGCAGCAATAAGTGTCATGTTTCTCCTCTCAGCAACACCTTTCTGTTGAGAAGTTTTGGGAGCACTATATTGTCTGGAAATCCTTTTTGAGTTACAGAATGAGTCAAGAACTTGATTCTTAAACTCAGTACCTTGATCACTTCTGATCATCTTAACATTGTGATCGATTTAATTTTCTATTTTAAGAATAAAAGATTTTAAAGTTTTAGCAGTTTCATCTTTAGTTCTTAAAAGGAATACCCATGTAAATCTTGTAAAATTATCAACAATCACAGGGCAATATATTTCCTTCCAGTGCTCATTATACTAGTAGGGCCAAAAAGATCCATGTGCAATAAGTGTAATGGAGTAGTGATAGAGTAAACAACCTTGGATTTATGAGATATCCTGTGTTGCTTCCCTTTCAGGCATGCAACATAGTTATCTTTGTAGAAAAATTCCTTTTTAGGCAAACCATCTACCAAATTGTTTTTAACCAACTTATTCGTTGATTTAAAATTAACATGACACATTCGTTTATGCCATAGGGTTGACTCATCACTATCAGCTTTGGAAAGAAAGCATGATATTTCACCGAGTGGGGAAGCATTGTTCACATCAAGCTTGTACATATCCCTTCTCCTGGGAGATTTAAAAAGCACCAATATAACATCTCGTATTTTTGTTAACTAAAAGTTAACTTCGTTTATTCTTAAAAGGGTCATTATTGTCAATTATGGAACCCATATGTTAGTTATGCTTATTCTTTTTGGTTGTCATTAAATTTTAATTTATAAAAGTTAAAAAAATGCATTAAATAACATCAATTATAATAATAATAATAATAATAATAAATAAATAAATTGTAGTAGAAATAATATTAATTTATAAAATTACTAGTCTTTATATTGTTTTAAAACTTAAAGGAATTAAGTTAGGGGGTTGAGTTTGCCAATTTTAAACTTCAAATGCAAGTTTCGAACATAAAATGATAAACAACAAACCACGGGGACCAAAGGTGTAATTAATCAAAACCAAACCCCCCCCCTTTTCTTGCCCGTATTTTCGGCCAACCCACGGCCAACTTCGGCCAAACTCCGGTGACATCCCAAACGCGCATATAAAACTAAAAATCGAACCAAAACCGTTTCCAAACGCTTCGTGAAGATGATTCGAATCATTTGCTACCCTTAATTGGGATTTAGCGATGGTTACAAGGGCGTTCGAGCTCGAGTAACCGTCGATCATCAAACGTAAACTGTTCGGTAATTAACCTGAATAATAACCAAATTAAATTAACCTTAATCGAACGTTTAACTAGTTCTAAGCTGGTAACAACCTCAATTTCACCTAAAATCCACACAAACACTCGGTTCGATTATCTCTTTCTTCGCGAACCTGCAACTCAAACAAAGACTACCTTCCGAGCATTATTGACTTCAATTGATTGAGGGCTTTGCATCAAGAACTACATCCGAAACTATCCTCAAGTTTAGTTTGATATTCGTCATCATTTACATATCAAACAAATCAAGGGTTGGGCCGCGACCTGTTCTACAATCTAAGCTCGACCATTTCAACTTGAGCACGTAAGTATCATACATCAATACATCCGTTTTTTCATGAGGATCAAAAGCCCTAACTTTTCGATCGATTATAATGTTCTTATGAGGTTCAATTTGATCGAATATGTTTCTAGGGTTCATGTGAAATTTGGGGGGTTTGTTTGGGTTTGTATTTAATAATTA
The DNA here is from genome assembly GCA_025506515.1 of Flaveria trinervia. NCBI lineage: Eukaryota > Viridiplantae > Streptophyta > Magnoliopsida > Asterales > Asteraceae > Flaveria > Flaveria trinervia. Next base: position 76,000,029 of record CM046447.1, read on the forward strand.
AACATGAATCCTAACGCGGCTGAGAGCCTTGGTCTACCAGTTCCTTGCACACATATCATCTTAGAGGTCTCGGGTTCGAACCCGGCGACCTCCATCTTTTTTAAAATGGTTTATTTTGTGGTTTTAAAATATATAAAAATTTCTAAAAATTATAAAAATCACTTTATAAACTTTGTGTACTCTAAAACCATTAAATTATTTTCTGCAAGTTATTTAAAAAATACCCTTACATTTTATTTACTATTTTTAACTAATGATTTTTTTAATAGATTTAGATGGTAACCACTAGTTTAATTGTTACAAATTATTAGTCCAAACATTGGCTTTAAATTATTGTTTAAATCGTGTTTATATTATTTAGTTATAAAACTTTATTTAAACTTTATATATAAATCTTACAAATTATTATAAATGTTTTATTATTTCATATCTTTACATAAAATATAAATATAGTTTTTTTTCAAGAAAATATAATTGGTTCTCAATTGTTAAATATAATTATAAGACAATGCCCCAAATACCAAGTTGAAACCCAAGTTCATGTTAACTCGTTAATCTTATTATTCACCTAAATCTTGTAATATTATATATCTAGGTGCTTTGTGACGTTTTATCTTGGAACGACATATATTATTCTTATTGATCTTCATTATATACTTATTTGACATGTGAGCTTTCCTTGCCCCCTTTTTATATTTTCACACTAATTTGGGGTGAAACATGATACTTATTCTCATACACTTGTAAACGTTTTTAACTTGTAAGCACTTGCAATTCATATTTTTATCATGGTTTTTTGTGTGTTGTAAGTGTTTATATAGATACATATTTTTGTTTGCAATCATTAACTATTGCTAGTCTGGCGACGTCTTAGATCTTTGGGCCTGACAAGCCTATTTGGTGCTAAAGCCGAGGTATTGCCGGCTCCTGATGGTGTATGCTTGTTCATCATGGGAACCAAATACACTTAGCCAATCTTATATACTTGTAATCAAGTCGAGGTTTGGTTGTAATGATATGTGTTTTATAACCTTACTAACTTATAACCTATGACATGAATTGCTACTTGTAACCTTGTTATTATTATGTATGAAAACCTTGGAAACTCACCAACTATTTATAGTTGACCTTTATTTTTATCATGTTTCAGGTAACCCTCAAGTTTAAAGTGGTCTTTTGAAGCTTGCATTAAAACTTGGGCGTGGACCTAGTTAAATAAATAAAATGTTATGTTATGTTTTGATTTATGTTTGAACTTATTTCATGTTTGAGACTTATGTTTATATTTCCTTTTGAAACTTATAATATTAACATTTACATTTAATTATAGCGTTATGTGGTTGTGAACATCTTAATCCTCACATCTCGACGTTTTTCCGCCGTCAAGGTTGGGGTGTGACAACCAATTCCTAAGGAATTGTCATCCTGGGTTTAAGGATAATGCACTCATGTTCTGTGAAGAGCATTTGATGCTTTTGATCACAAAACTGAGAACCACTTAACAGGTTGTGTTCAAGTTGTTTGACAAAGTTTACTTAACTTTGGATTAACTTTTTACCAGATCAAGCTTCACCACCAAACTGGACAGGACCTCCATTAAAATTTAAAATTGTTGTAGGAGAGGTATGTTCCCTGTCATATGCTTGGAGCATCCACTATCCACAATCCATACATTGTTCTTGTCATGTGGATGTCCCTGCACATAAGATGAGATTATTATTTTGATTGGAAACCCAAGCCTGTTGGTCTTGGGATTTCCAATAATAAGGATGATATTAAACCAAAGTTTATGCATGGGGGTTCAATAGATGTTTGTGAAGAAGAGGCTTGGGCTGTGCTACATCTTCTTTGATCTTTCATTCCATCCCTTGGTTGACCATTGAGGATGAGCTTGATGAAGCTTGAGAAGCATGACATTTTTCCGAAGCTTTTTTCTTTTTCGGAAGAAGTCTTTCACCACCTTTTCTTCCAAGCAGTCTTCTTCTAGGATGATTTCAAAGGGACTATCTTGTTTCTTTGAGTCTTGACAGCTTTTTAACTTTCCGAAGCCATTTTCCTTTTGAAGAAGGACTTTCTTCCGAAAGCAACCTTGCTTTGGAAACAAGCTTTCCCTTTTTCATCACTTGAACCATTTGATATGGTCCAAATGAGAAACCTTTCCTGACTCCTTCCTTTTTAACATTGTTTGCATAATGTGTGCTAGTAGGATTATAGTAACAATCTTTAGCCATGTGATTTTGCAGACCACACATTGTGCAGGCAATGTTAGTCTTCTGGGAACTTGAAGATTGCATTTTCTGTTTTCTTCTTTTCTTCATCTGCAATCTTTCCCTTTAACTTCTGGTCCTTTGGTAGGACGGGAGTGCTGGTATTACATACCTTTCATGAATCAGAGTATCCTACCAGTTGGAATCCAGTAGATATGAACACACCTATTTGCTTTAGGTCTATCTTCAGCTTAGACTCAACCACTTTCTTGGCAGTTTTTCTGGCTTTGGTGGTCAGGGTTTGATCATCACCGCTAGGAGTGGTAGAATTACCTGGTTCTTCCCTGTGATGGTTTCCATTATTGCATCACTCTTTGACTCATGAGAAGGTGGGTTAGCAAATGGAACCTCTTACTCTTCAGTACCACATCTTGGTTGTCTAATAGACTCATAAGAGTGGGTGGAGCAATTTTATTGGTTCCCCCCCCTTTTGTTTTGATAACAGTTTTTGAGTAAGAGGATGATGCAAGAATGGCTTGGAAGTTTTGTTAAAAAATAGCATGCTTCCTAGCTTAAGCCTCAGCTATTACTAGCTTGGCTTGAGCCCTAGTCAATTTGGATATTAAATCCTTCATTTGAGTCATGTAATTAGTGTGCTCATGTTTTAAAGAGGATACTGTTTTTTCTAACTCCTCAATTTTATTTTGATAGTCAGATTCAGCCCTTTTAAAATCAGCTTTCAAGATATTCAAGGACTCAATGTTAGATTTTATTTCCATATTGTAGTCCTAGTACATTTTAACCTTAGCATGCAGGCTGGAGTACAGAGATATTCATATACTTTTGTGTTGTCTGTTCCAGCCATGAGTGCTTGAGCAGGGGTGAAATCTGTGTACCATAAAGCTCCAATCAACTTCTTGAGCCACAGCAGTTGTCTCAATTGACTTTTTAGCAACTTTAGGTGTTGTAGGATGTGTGGAGGCATGAGTAGATCCCGGATTTGATTTGGGAGCTTTGCATTCCCTAGAAAAATGACCCAGCTAGTTACAGTTCTAACACTTGGCATTTGCTTTGTCGAACCCAAACCTACTACTAGTTGGGTTCTGAGGGAACTGCCTTCCAGTTCTTTTCAAGAACTTCTTCACCCTGTAGGTTAACAGAGCCATTTGTTGGACTATGTCCATATATTCCATAGCATCTGGTCTGGAACACTCCAGATCTTCAAAGCAAAACTGAAATCACTAGAGTGTCCACTTCTTGAGACAAAAGTACAGTTGTCCTGAAAAGGACTCGGGTGAGCCTCTTGAGACCTTGGAGTCTCAGGAAATATAATGTAAGGCCGAGAAGAACATGATGGCTGCTAACGATGTGTTAGGTATTACTAAGGTTATGGGGGTCTTGAGCCTTCTGTAACCATGAGTGTGTTGCAAGCAAGAAGGCTTGAAGGTCTGCTCACTTGGCGGCCATTCTTGTTTTCCATCTCTACACGGTATCCATCTAGAATGTCGTATAGTTCAGTCATGGTGAGGGAGTTCAGGTTTTTTGTCCTCTTGATAGAGACATAGTAGAACGTACACTCATTGGGAAATACACTCATGAAATTCCTTGAGAGATCTATCAATTTAAGAGCTACTCCCATTGACTAAATGGAGGAGATAAGATCCTGGAGTATTGCTGGCTTAGGGTCTCTCTAGCAATGTGAGTAAAGTTCTCAAACAATTGCTTCAGTGAATCTTTCTTTGAGTTATTGGAGTTTGCATACATGTTGGTTAAGGCATCAAACAGTTCTTTAGCTTACTAGCAATGCTTAAACCCCACCATGATGGAGTTGGGTATAGCAGTCATCAGAACAGTCATGGCCTTGTCATTAATATCAAGTCATTTGTGGTCTTCTTCAGAGTAATCTTCCACCGCCTTCTCTATCATTGCACCTCCTCTAGCAAGCGCTGCAACCTTTGGCTTGTAAGGGCCATTGGTGATAGATCTCCACATTCAACTGTCTTGATATCTGATGAACCCTTTAATACGTCTGCTCCATTGTCTAAAGTTTTCTGGGCTAATGATATGTCACACCCCAACCTTGGGCAGAAACATCGAGATGTGAGGTTTAAGATTGTTCACAACCACATAACGCTATAATTTAATGTAAATATTTAAATTAATGTTTCAAAGGAAGTACAAACATAAGTATCAAACTTGAAATAAGTTCAAACATAAATAAAACATAACATAACAATTTAATTATTAAAATAGGTCCAAGTCCTAGTTTCATTGCAAGCTTCAAAAGTCCACTTTAACCTTGGGGATTTCCTGAAACATGATAAAAATAAAAGGTCAACTATAAATAGTTGGTGAGTTTCCAAAGTTTTTATACATAATAAGATAAAGTTACAAGTAGCAATTCATGTCATAGGTCATAAGCAAGTAAGGTTTAGAGAACCATATCGTCACAACCAAACCTCGACTTGATTACAAGTATAAAAGATTGGCTAAGTGTATTTGGTTCCCATGATGAACAAGCATACGTCATCAGGAGTCGGCAATACATCGACTTTAGCACCAAATAGGCTTGTCAGCCCAATGATCAAAGACGTCGCCTGGCTAGCAATAGTTAATGATTGTAAACAAAAATATGTATCTCATATAAACACATACTTCCACAAATAACCATGACAAAAGTATGAATTGCAAGTGCTTTACAAGTCTAAACATTTACAAGTGCATTATGTATAAGTAATCATGTTTCACCCAAAATTAGTGTGAAAAGATAAAAATGGGCAAGGAAAACTCACATGTCAAATATATATAATGAAGATCAATAAGAATAATATATGTCGTTCCAAGATAAACGTCACAAGGCACCTAAATATATAAATATTACAAGATTAGGTTAATAATAAGATTAATGAGTTAACATGAACTAGGGTATTTAAAATTTTGGGGATTTTTTATAAAGTAAATAAATTCTTATAAAAATACCATTTAGGAAATTTATAAAATTTATTTTTAGGAAATTGATCCTTTGTAAATAACTTGCGATTTTATAAAATTATATTTAAATTCTATAATTATCATGATAAATCCTTAAACATAAGGTCTAATATTAATTTAATATCTTTAAGTATTATATCAATCTAATTTTTGAAAAATGTTTAATTATCCCATTTGTAAATAATTTTACATTAAAATATTAAAATGTTTTACAAGAATAAATTTTTAAGAAATATGACTTTAAAATATTTAGAGTTTATAAAAGTCATTTTTATATTTATTATAAATTTTCTATAATTAATTTAAGACCAAAAAGGCTTTAAAAATATATATGAAGGTGCCCGGGTTCGAACCCGGGACCTCATGTATGTGGGGGCATTGTCTTAACCAGTGAACCAGGCTTCCAGCCGCGTTAGAATTCGCGTTTTAATTATTAAATACAAACTTAAACAAATCCCCAAATTTCACATGAACCCTAGAATCATTTGATTCTAAATCGAAGTGTAATTCGATTTTGTAAATGCTTGAAATCATGGGGCTTTTTTTCCCCATGAAAAACCGAGCATATACATGTGTTTAACTTACTCGATTCGTTCGGTATTCGATGTTCACGTTATGAACCTAAGTGCGACCGAGGAGAACCGATTCAAGGTGCAATCGTCGATAAGATTCGAATTCCTTTTACAGTAAGCTTCTAGTGACTCTAACGATGAGAAGCCCTCTGTTAATTGTAAGTTAACAAGCTCGAGATGAGGTCTACGGTGTGCAGTTGTGACTTCGAAGGGGTAATCGAAAGTGATGCTTGTGTTGGTTTCAGGTGAAATTGAGTGTTGAGTTCGATTAGGAATAGGTATATGATCGTTCATGTTCGATTAATTAGATTATAATTGAGATTTAATGCCCGAACGTTTATGGGTTTTATGAAGCTACGGTTACTCACTCGATTGGGTATCATTCGACGTTTAAACCCCAATTATTAACCGCATTAAGGTTCGAATTAAGTTCTCGTACGATTCGAAACGGTTTTTGGTCAAAATCGTGGCTAATAGGGCCGTTTTGGCATCGCCGGGAGTTCGGCCAGGCGCCGGCCTCCTCTAGTTTATTATTTATCATTTTATGCATAACCTATTAATGAAAGTTTCTAATTTTGCAATTAAACCCTCAAACTTTAATTACTTAAGTTTAAAAACTTGTTAATTTAATAACTATACAATTTTTTTATTATTATTATTAACATTATTATTGTTATTATTATTCTATTATTATTACAAATATTATTATTATTATTATTACTTATTATTATTGCTACTTTTATTAATATTAATATTATTATTATTTAATATTTATGATTAACTTTCATAAAAGCCCATGACAATAATGAATAAGCACAAATAACATGAGTTTCAAAATTGACAATAATAACCCTTGTAAGAGTAAACGAAGTTAACCTTTAGTTAACAAAAATATGAGATGTTACATGATAGGTGCTTTAGTCATCATCCCTATTTGACATTCAGATTTCTGGTTAAGGACCATTTTCAGTGTAGTGAGTAAGTGAGTGAGAAAGAGGTTGATTAGGATGGTACGATCACACAATCAAGAGCCTAAAAAGCTTCGATACCAATTACAGGATTGGTTTTTGTACTCAACACAAGTATTTTCTCTCAAACTTACTAAGTAACACTCGGGTTTGTTATAAAGAGAGTCCTTCTAAGAGTTGATGATAATATACTAAGTAAATCAAGGCAAACACAAGAGAATAAGTTTTCAAGATACTTGTATATATTATTTCTCAACTCAAAGTATTACAATACTCTTTCAAGCATATTACATGAGTTACAATGAGATACCATATATAATACTACCTACAACTGGATATACTTTGATACTAGTTGGAAACCTTATACTAAAGCAAATACTACAAAGCTAAAGTTAAGGTATCTTACATAAAGTATTATCTAAGATATGATAGTCATAACATGTCATGACTTACCTTTGTCACCAACTAAAGTTGACAACTGTACTAACTGAAAAAGTGAACAGTGAAATAAAGTATGGTTAACTACATGGGTTTATAGAAAACGCCATGCAGTATATTACAGGTCTGTAGAGGAGTGTCAATGGGGACTATACTTATGTTCACTGGTTCAAAGTAGCTACTTCCAAAGGTTAACTGCTTCAGAAGAGCTTGTTCTTGCAAAGCCACTTATACTTCGAAAATGGATACTTTTTTCGAGGCTTCCTTGGGACTTCAAACTTAGGAAGTTGTAGTCTTCATTTCTTCTAAGTGTTTAGAGCTTCGGAAGAGTAGAGACTTTCTCTTCCAAAGTTGGAGTTTTTCTTCGGAAGTTGATCTTGCACTTGACTTCGGAAGAACTCCATTTGTCATCGAAAGTTCCATTCTTAGCTTCGGAAGTCCTTTATTGGTTGTACCAAAAATAGTCTAAGTGTTTGGTTTTGGTTGCACCAGCCTTTCTAGATCCAACACTACTTATTATTTTTTATCTCTCCTTTCAATTCAATAATACGTTTTATACCATTATCATTACTTATTTTATATCCTCCACTCACAAGCACTTTCAAAAATCTTAAAAAGTTAATAAGAATTGAACAGTGATTCTTCAAATATACCAATCAACATTTTTCTCTCTTTCACTCACACCACTCAAAACCATTCCATATAATTTACGAAACACACTTATATCTTTTAGGGATTTCACTATGAATACTCTATAGTTAGTGAGGGTGAGCAATAATTAAGAGAGAATATGACATAATATAATTGGATAATAAATAAAAGATAATTAAAAAGGAAAAACTTTTAGCTCCATTACCCCATCACCACACTCACGCCTCACCACATCACGCCCATGGCCATAAGAAAGGGTTGGTGTTCACATTGTTGATAGGTTCCATGTTAGCCCTCACGTCAATGGTAACCGGCTATTACGAAAGGCCTGCAAGAAAATAGGTTAACATAAATATGTTAATTTGTATATAAAGAAATATAACTTTGTTTGGGTTTATTCTAATAGGATAAGTATTGTTGGCGCATAAACTCGAATATTGGAGGTACATACTAACTTAAGATAACTATATGGTAATAATAAGAATGACTTCACATCCTTTGAATCAACCAATCACGGTGACAAATTATGATTTCTTTGTGTCAAGTAGTAGACCAGTGATTTAACACAAATCATGTGACGTAATTTTCGGAACGAAATTCTTTCAACATGAGGATTATGTGACATCGAGTAATTTTCCGTTACCAAAACTCTGATAGTTCCATTAGGTCTTGCATACACGTGTCGTGAGCATACACTAGTTGTCGTTGAATGTTAGTGACTTAACAAAAAATTAATATGGGTTTAACTAATATTAACATGAATAATAATTTTGGTTACCAGTATGTGACTATGTGACCCAAGGTGTTGTTTGTTATTTTATTATTTACTCTTTAATGCATGATTATGTGGATTGTATAATATTAATGAAAGATGATTATTGTTTTATTATCACGTTATTAGTTAGTGTATTAAACTTAAAACTTTAATAAAGATAGTAAAATAAGAAGATGATTAAAGTGGAATTTACAATTTTTAAAACAACAAGGTTGATTAGTTAAAAATAGTTGTCATATATAAATAATAATAATAAAGAAAAACCCTAGCCCCCATCCCCACACCCCATTTGGCGGAGCATCACCAAGCACCCCTCACCTTGCGATTTTCATCTCCAACTCAACAACATTCAATTTTGATGTTGCTTTGACTCTTACTATGGATTATCAAGTCTAATTCGTGATCATTTACACAATTAAGCTGAGTTTTCAATTGGTTTTTTCATGATTTTGAATCTAGAGCAACCCTAGTTCAATTGATCTTGATATCTCAAAATTGATGCAGTTTGTTGATGCTAAGATGTTAGTTGGATTATATTAATGTTAGTTTACATGGATTATGCATGAATTTCATAAAATTTGCGTCTCGTTCATACATTACTATAAGAGGAAACTTTAATCTATTAAAATTGGATTTTGGTGATTTCTTAATGTTTATTATGCTTAGATGATTGCTATGAACTAGATTAGGCATAAAATTGATAAATAAATGGTTGATATCAATAAAAGATTGGTTGTTGGATGTTACTTTCCCGGAAGAAAACTTTATTGGTATGTTTGATTTGATCTTATGAATTGGGCATGCACATTATGTTAGAATCATTATAGATTACTTATAGATAGTTTCTAGTGTTAGAATGCATTGGTTGACCATTTGGCTGCTATGTTAGATTGTTTGGAAAATCTAGAATTCATGAAGGAAATTATTCAATTTGATGAGTTGTGTTAAAGGTTATAGAATTGTCCTTGGCTTATAGTATGTGGTTGTTATGTATGTTTAATGTGTTTGATTGGTATGAATCATGTGTGGTAATATGATGATGAACATCATACACGCGTGTGAGTCTCATACCCCTACTTAGTAGCTTCACATGGCATGTAATGTGTAATTAAACTCAATGTGTGATTTGTTGGGATTTATTTCTATTTGTGTTGAGCATAATGGTTTGTTGAGATTCGTATGTGTTGTATGATAAGTTTGGTAGTAGGATAATCTTGCTAGATCTTAAGGTTCATTGTGTGATAGACATGAGTGGTTTTTGCATGATAATCATGGCTAGTGAATTATTAAACTAGATCAAACAAGATTTCACCGAATATGTCACCAACTGGTCAAACAAGTCAACTGGGTCAAAGAAGTCCATGTTTCTCGAATCACTTGAATCATGTGTTGATTGAGCACTTAGGGTTGTTTCGCTATTTTGGTTACACATACTTTATTTACTCATATGTTCTAGGTAACCTTTGATGGGTTGTATTTCCATTCATTTTTAGCTTCGCTTTTCTTGTTCGCTTGTGCACCAGCTGAGTTAAATGTCCTACTTTAATATACAATCTTTTTTAAGGGTAGAAAGCATACTTACTTTTACAAATGCTTTAACTATTATAAGTTGTTTATAGTATAACATAGTGTGATATACCATTGAAAATCCCTTGTACTTTCGGATCATTAATTAAGAAATCTAGCAGAAAATCTTGGGTACTACCACTTGGTCTGACAAGCCCCACCCATACGACTAGAGGTCAAGTAGGTGCAATATTGTCCTAAACAACTATTATCGTCACGACTTGGTATGTCGTGGCAGAAGTCAATTAACAAACAAAGTCTCCTTCAATCGTGAAATCACTACTGTCATTAGAATAGCTATCTATTTTAATACACGTAGTTATGTTTTACAACTACTATTGATTATGATTACTTACAACTTTTGAACTCACTAACATTTGTGTTGATACTTTAGTATATTTTTCTTAAGTCGTTAACATCAGGTGTGTTGATACATATATGTACCTAGATCCTGATCTGAATGTAATATTTCTTACACTTATGTAACTATTGGTACTTAATGAATACAAATATTTGGTTTTGTTTATAATGTTTAAATATTTTATTAATGAGTTGATAACGCATATTGAAGTATTATATAGGTTTGTGATTGTTTGAAGTGTTATGCATAATGTTATAATGTTAAATACACTCAAACTTGGTGAAGTGAAGTTCTAATGTGTCCGAATGGCCATGCGACTAAGTGTTTATGCGCCTAATAGTCCATACGCCTAAACAACTTCATGCGTCTAACTCAGTCGCACGACTGAAAGCTCTGTCGTGCGAATGGATCAAACGCATGGATCAATCGCACAACTGAACCATGCTAATGGTTCAGTCGCCCGAATGAGCAACCTTAACCTATAAATACCACTTAATTTGTGGAAAAACATAACAATTAAGGCGCATTCATTCTATTTCGACTCCAGACGTACCCTAGCCATCCAAAAGCCTCCAAGGTGATACTCCAAGTTCATAGAACGCTGTAGAACGATTCCTAATCGATTCTTAACGTTTGATTCAATACTTTATTGATTCTATGTGCATTCTCACTGATTGGATCGCCAATCAAATAGGATTCCGCACTATTTGGTTTGGTTTACACGTTAATCATTCAGTATTTCGTTTAAATACCAGGTCCCAACAAGTGGTATCAGAGCATTGGCTCTTGATTACGTGTGATTCAATCAAGATTGATAAAAAGTTTTTGTTTTTACACTAAAAAACGCAATCTTTTGTGTCAAAAGTTGTCTTGGACGTTCCCTGCTTATCAAGTTTCGGTTTCTACGGCCTTAGGCGATTAGGGTTTGCGAAATTTCGAATTTTTACGGCTGAAACACGTTTAACCTAGAAATTTTCGCAAAACAGCAGCTTCAGTCGCACGAGTGAGCCATTCGCACGACTGGACTTCATTCGCATATACCAGACGCACGATTGGACTGAGTCGCATCTCCGTTCGTACGATTGAACCATCCGTTCGTAGTGTTCATACGCATCAGCTTCATTCGCACGACTGAACCAATCGCTTAGTTCAGCCGCACGATTGAACCAATGACATAGTTCATTCGCACGGATAGCCCATTCGCATCACCCAGTCGCACCAGTTTGACAGTTTGTTTAGGACACTTAAAAGTTAATCGAGATGGAAGATCATGTCAGCATTTACTGTCGGCAAGGACTCAAGGATCCAGAACCTACTGTTGCTTGAGAGTGAGGTGGGGAATCATAATAAACCACCAAAACTCTTAACGTTAGATGAGTTTCCCCACTGGAAACAACGTTTTGAGATCTACCTCAATGGAGTGGATCCAAATTTGTGGGAAGCTATCGAGATTGGGTATAGTATGCCGGTGGGGCAGATGGGGTGAAACTTACTCTAGGAGGAATGACTGATGCACAGAAAGTTAAATATAATGCTGAAAAGAGAGTATATGCATTGCTAACACAGTCTATCCCTAAGGACATTTTTCACCAATTATCAGAGAATAAACAAGCCCAGAAGTTATGGGATGAGCTGGAAAAAAATATGACGGGAATGCTTCGTTGAAGGCAATTAAAGCTAAGGAACTGAAGAAAGAATTTGACAACTTTTCATCGATGGGAAAAGAGAGTTTAGACGATGTCATTGATAGATTCTACCATTTGATGTGCGAGCTGCACACACATGGTGTCACAACTACCATGGAAGATAATGTCAAATTTTGCTGACGGTTTGCTAGAAAGTTGGCTTCTTTTGTGTAAATCTGAGACAGAATGGATTGCTATCAAAGTTGGACATCAATGATTTCATACTAAAGCTATGAGAAGAATCACTAAGGATGAAGTATCGAGCTCAAAAGTCTTCGTACACTCAGAATCCAGCTTTGTACAATGCCACTTCTCAAGTTAAGACGTCTGGAGCACCTCTTCAGACTGCTTTTGTGTCAAGCTCATCTGGTCCTTCACAAGTCTCTCCCTCAGGATCAGAAACGTCAGGGTCTTCTATACCCAATATATTGGATCCGAAGCAAATGCTACCAGAATGAAGACTGAGAATCTTGGAAATGTGACAGTAGAAGTAGCTCGAGAGCACATGGATCTCTTGGCAGCAGTGGTCCATTCCTATGATGGACTCATTGCTGGAAAAATTGGAAACTGCCATCTGGTAGATGAGGACTACGAGCAGGTTGATGAGACTGACTGGAAAGGATGGATATTATGTGGCCTTAGCAAGTGCTGTCCGAGAGCAAAGAAGTTCGTGAAGAAGACAGGACAAAACTTGGTTGCTACTAAGGACACACTTTTGGTTTTGACAAGAGCAAGGTGACCTGCTTCAACTGTGGAGAAAAGGGGCACTTCAAAAGAGAATGTGTGAAGCCAAAGAAGACTGGAAACGGGAATCCATTCTCGTCCTTCACTCGTCAAGACAAGCAAGCTAGCAGTTCTACATCATCAGGCAAGGATCCAAAAGCTTTGACCGCCCATGATGATGAAGGACAGGACTGGAGCTTTAGGTTTGTATCTCGGGAGAATCCAATATTGCGAGCGTGGATGACTTAGATGATGATTCCGCAAGTGAAAGAGATATAGCAGTTGAGATAGCGATGTCACATATGAAGAAACTGCAACAGAGGTCAGCTACAAGCCTGAAGAAGGAACGTCTACAACAAAGAAAGAATCACCAAAACCAGAGACATCTGATGCTGCACTGATGACTACCTCATCAGAACCTCCTCAGGTAAGTTCTACTGACCACTTTTCAAAAATGCTTGTTCTGACTGTGATAAATTTAGAGAAAGCATAGATTAGAAATTGCTAGGTTGCTAGATCATAATGATAGCCTAGTAAAGGATTTGAAACTGTGCACGAGGCAAATAGAGTTTTAAAACAAAATGAGCATAGTTACAAAGAAAAGGTAGACCTGTTGAATAAACAGCTTAGGGAAACTGAAGTAGTAGCATTTAACCAAGCTAATGACATTAGGTACTATCTTAACTCCCTAGAAGACACTTAGAAACAAAAAGCAGTCTTAGAAGTAGAAGTTAACTCTTTAAAGCAAAAACTGCACAGTTGGACAAGTTCATCTCATATTGTCCAACACTTAGTGAAAGAGCGTAACAACGGGGAGGGTTTGGGTTATAAAGTGGTTCCACCACCACCTGAGACCTTGATGAACACTAAGAGTAGACCAATAAACCAACCCCATCAAGGATCATGTGGTGTCTACTCCTCTTGTTAGTGATCCAGATTCCTCATGTTCATCAATTGAATCTGGAACAAACAAAGAGGCCACTTCAAAGGCAAAGGGTAAAATGCCTTGTGTTAATCTGGAAAAAGAATTTGAAAAGGTTAATATAAAGTCTGCTAATGTTAATCTTCACAAGCTTCATGTCAAAACCAGTTAACCAAAAGGAAAAAGATGTTAAAAATGTTAAAACAATTGATTTTGTTAAACAGAAGAAACATCAAAGAAACAGAGTCAAAACCCAAACTAAGTGATGTTACTAGGGTGTCACACACATCTCCACAAAGAAAGTTTAATCATAAAGTTGATAGCAGGTCGTGCTACAACTATGGAGAGTGTGGACACATTGCTTCTTTTGTCCTTACTTTCAGACACCTAGGAAGAAAATTGAACTTCAGACTCAAAACCTAGGTCTTCTAAGAGGAGATCTTTAACTCCACCTAGAAGAACTAGTGAACCCAAAGTTCAACCCATTAGCCAGTCGTCTGTTTATCACAAACAGCCTTACACAAATCTGGCTTATGGAAAGAAAAGTCATCCTCTGTGTCTGATAATGATGACAAGAAGGCACCTGAGCTACCCTCACCCTCTAAGGGTCAATGGGTTGAATTCATGATGTGTGATGCCTTTGGGAAACCCAAGCCAGTAAAGGCTTGGTTCCTAACCTTAACTAATGCTTTAAATTGTTTGTGCAGGGTGTTCGCTACAGTGCTGAAAACAACACGTGGATTGTAGATAGCGGAGCATCCAGACATGACAGGAAACAGGCTCTTTTATCAAACGTCAAACAAATAAAAGGCGGGCATGTTTCGTTTGTTGGTAAAAAGGGGTTATATCACAGCTCAGGGAGAGGTGGAAATCAGAAAGTTAAATTTGACAAAGTGAAATACGTTCAACAACTTCAAAACAACTTACTCTTGCTTCCCAAATATGTGACAAAGGGTTTAAAGTCATATTTGACAACAAGAAGTGTTACGTCCTAAAGAAAGACTATATGATTCCAGAGGACCAAGTTCTGATGACAGCTTCAAGATATAAAGACCTTTATGTTTTGGATCTCTCAACGGCTTCTACAACGGATCATGGAGTTCAGTGCTTCCTATTAAAAGCTACTGAGAAGGACTCCATTTTTTGGCACAGGAGAATGGGACACATAAATCAACGGAAGATGAATCACTTGATTAAGAAGGATCTAGTGAGAGGTGTTAACGTCAAAAATTTCCAACTTCCTGATTTTTGTGTAGCATGCAAGAAAGGCAAACAGACGAAGAAGACTCATAAGGAAAAGAAAGTTCATTCTATCGAGCTTCCTCTTGAACTTCTTCATGTAGATCTGTTTGGTCCAGTCAGTACAAAGAGCATTGCAGGTGACCTGTACTGTTATGTGGTTACTGATGACTACTCAAGATTCTCTTGGGTAATGTTTTTGAAGTCCAAGTCAGAAATATTTGAGTCATTCAAAGAATTAGTAACCACACTGGAATCTCTCTACAAGCTGAAGGTGAGACAGGTACGCTCAGACAACGGGACTGAATTTAAGAATCAGTGGATGGAGGCTTACTGCAAGGAAAAGGAATTGTGCACTAGTTCACCTCTTCCTACACGCCTTAGATGAATGGTGTTCTGAGAGAAAGAATAGAAGCTTGATAGAGACAGCACGGACAATGCTAGCAGACTCGAAACTGCCTATCCAACTCTGGAATGAGGCAGTAGCTAATGCATGTTATACATTAAATCGAGTCCTGGTAGTCAAGCGCCATGGCAAGACATGTTACGAATTACTACAACAATGTAAACCTAATCTGGAGTATCTCGAACCATTTGGCGCGCCGTGCACACTTCTGAAGAAAACTCAAGAAGGAAAATTTAGCGAGAAGACTGATGAAGGGATCTTCTTAGGATACAACATATCGAACAAGAGAGTTTACAACAACTCAACGGGTTTAGTAGAAGTGTGGTGTGATGTTGATGTTCACGATATACCACACCCCTACTGGAAAAGGACCCGCTTATTTTTTCGACTATGATGGATTCTTCAAGTCCTTCAACATCCTTATCTCCCCTTCTGATGACGAGTTAGCTACACGAATGATGTATGATATCTTGAATACACCATATCATGATCCAACATCATCGAGCTCACAGGGAAAATCATCTCATCACTCAGGGGGAGCACTAGAGACAGTGACTCCTCCTCAGAAGATGAATCTACAGAGATGACCAGAACAATCAGAGACACAGGTACCAATTCCTGCAAGTCCACAAACATCTAACAGTGATGCTGTCTTCGACTTCGATCCTCAAACTCCTTCTACCTCAGATGCAGAACCAAATGTTCATAATCTTGGCTCTGAGGTAGTTGTTCCTACCACTCCAGGATCACGTCTAAAGTCTATCATCCCTTAGAAAATGTCATTGGGGATGTCGGATCAGGAGTGCAGACCAGAAATCAGCTGTACTCAGCTAATTATGCCTTGTTAATGGAAAAGGATACATTCACGATGGTGCTTATCGGTGTTTTGTCTCGCAGATTGAGCCAAAATACGTCAGTGAAGCACTGAATGATAAGGCATGGGTGAGTGCTATGCAAGAGAACTTCTTCAATTCAAGAGGTTAGGTGTATGGCACTGGTAGATAGACCTAAAGGTGCTAAGTCATCGGCACCAAATGGTCTTGAAATGCAAGAAGGATGATCAAGGTGTCATTATCAGAACAAAGCTCGACTGGTAGTTCAAGGATTTCGACAGGTCGAGGGGATTGATTATAATGAAGTGTTTGCACCCGTGGCCAGGATGGAAGCCATCCGTATCTCCTTGCCTATGCATTGTATATGAAGATCAAAGTCTATCAATTAGATGTGAAGAGTGCATTCCTTCATGGTGAAATTCGAGAGACAATTTATCTCAGTCAACCCGAGGATTTGAAGATCCTTATCATCGGGACAGAGGTTACAAACTTGACAAGGCTTATATGGGCTTCATCAAGCTCCAAGAGCCTAGTATGAGAAACTCTCGACTCATCTTGTGAAACATGGCTTTCGCAGGGAAGTCATTGACTGCATACTGTTATCAAAGAAAAGGATGGAGATTTACTGCTAGTACAGATATATGTCGATGGCATAATCTTCGGTTCAAAGAATGAAGAGTTATGCAAAGAATTTGAAGCAGTATGAAGGCAGAGTTCGAAATGAGTGCCATGGGGGAAATGAAATTCTTTCTCGGGTTATAGGTGGATCAGACACCAAAGGAATTTTTCTACATCAGACCAAGTATGTAGGAGACATTCTCAGTCGGTTTGACATGGAGAGATGCCTTTGCAGCTGGGACTCCACTTGCTACAAACCATGATATAGCACCTGATGAAAATGGAGATCTGGTAGATGCAACAATGTACCAGGAATGATTGGATCCTCATGTACCTTACTGCCACTAGACCTGATATCATGTATGCTACATGTCTATGTTCTAGATATCAGGCAAACCAAGGTTAACCATCTGATTGGGGTCAAGAGGATATTTCGTTTCTGAAGGGCACACCCACACTTGGGTTGTGGTATTCTCATGATGATGACTTTGAGCTCATGGCGTATAGTGACTCGGATTACGGGGGCTGCAAGATGAATTACAAGTCTACCTCAGCAGGGTGTCAATTCTTTGGGAGGAGATTAGTGACCTGGCAATGTAAGAAGCAGACCTTGGTTGCGCTGTCAACCTGTGAAGCCGAATACGTTGCCGCTGCAAGTTGTTGTTCTCAAATCATTTGGATTCAACAGCAAATGCGGGACTACGGTTTAACTTTCTCTTATACTCCTATTTTTGTTGATAACTCCGCCGCAATTGCAGTAACTAAAAATCCAGTACAACACCCTAAGACCAAACACATCGGTATAAAATATCATTTTATACGGGACTGCTTTGAAAAGAATTTAATCGATGTGGTAAAAATTAATACTGACTTTCAACGTGCTGACCTCTATACAAAAGCCTTTGATAAACCACGTTCTCTATATCTGTTAGAGGTCAACGGCGTTAAAAAGAAAAGTGATGTTATTCCTGATGATGATCATGTGTAGTCCGATGCATTGTATTATATTTTTTATTTTTCCTTATTTATTTTATTCTGTTTAAATTAAATTCATGTGATTTAGTTGTTTGTTAAAATCCTAAAAAATTAAATCTAGTATGATTTTAGAATTTTATGGGGAGAGTAGGTCAGCTAGTAATATTAAAAAAACGAGGGAGAAGGAGTGGATAGCTGATATAAGTAGATCGTATATGTGATACCGATTCAAACCTTTTGGAAAATGATAGTACACAGGAACAAATCAAAAGGGACTTTAAAATTTTAATTTAGAAAAGATGCAAAATTCAAAGTATAAGTCTGTGTAGTCTAAGCAATATAAAAGGAAAGATGATAGAAAAACTGGTAACTACTAAGGTAACACAAAGAAAGTAGACCTAGAGGTTGCTAGACCACAAATGATATGTCGGTAGATTCAACACAATATATTATTAGACCTGACTGGTGATCTCAAGATCAAACTAAATTGTTCAACTGACTGTGGGCTACCATCTTATCACTGGTGAACACAATCAACATATTCCAATAAGGGGTAATGAGCATGTAAACGCAACAAATGTGTGCGGATGACCATAAATAGAGCAAAGCATGAAAAAAATGAAAGACAAATGCTATCAAGCTAATGACATATGATGTTGATGCATTCTGTGCAAAGAAATTTAGTTGCTCTAACAAAAAGATAGGTTGTGTGCCTCTCTGCTGTGCGATGGCACTGACCTGAGGATAAGCATAACCTATATATTCTAGAATTCATTGTTGTTTGCCGCCTCTCTGTAGTGTGATGGCACTGACCTGAGGATTGGCTTCTCTTTGAAAGCTCTAAGAATAGTCTCTTCTAGTAAAAATACCCGTAGACCGCTCAAAAGCTCCTGAGGAATGTTGATTACCATATAACTGTGGGATCCAAAAATGTTAGTTGAAAGAATTAAACCTAAAACTATCACCAGTTTGTGTCTAAAGTCTGTGTATGGATTTAAGAGGAAAAATATACTGACAATCATTGTGGCTGCAATTCTTGAAAGTTCAAATCAATGTGGGAATCTAATAGTACTAGTGTGATTTCCTAAATTTGCTAACGACTCTGGATGAAAACCAGAATTGAGCATCAAAAGGTTTTGATAACAAGTCCCAAATGATTTGACTTGCCTGTATGATTCAAAATTGAATTGGTCCAGGTGTGGTCAAACTAAATTGAAGCTACCTATTCTGGAACCAAATCCAGTAGATGCCTATCTTCGGATTTATCTTTCACAAAAAGTCAAAAACAAGTTTTATTTTTGTATTTAGTTTAAGTTTCTAGTTAGTTAGTCATTTTAGTTTGTTTGTTCGTCGGACTATATCATAAAAATCAGTATGGATTAACTCACCTAAAAGGGTCATGTCTGAGATGCCACATGTGTTTTCAAAGTTTAAAAGGGTCACGTCTGAGTGACTAAATTGTTTAAAAGGATCACGTCTGAGGTGATCAAAAAGTTTTCAAGTTAAAATGATCATGTCTGAGATGATCAAATGCTCATAATGTTAATTTCAACAGGTAAAAAGGGTTTAAGTGCTAAATGTTCATAAGTGTAACCCATTCGCACGACTGGATCATAAGTATGGACCAACCATGCGAATAGATCCCATTCGCACGACTGGACATGAGATTGCGCCATTCACCCGAATGGCTTATCAGAATGATCCATTCGACCGAATGAAATGGTGCGAATGAGTCAATCGACCGATTGAGACTCAGTCGAGTAACTGAAGGTGCGAATGAAAGGGCACGAATGAGTCAGTCGACCAACTGAGACTCAGTCGGCCAATTGAATGCGACTGACTGGGCCAATCGCACGACTGAGCCTCAGTCGCCCGAATGAACTGAGCGAATGAGGCCAGTCGGCCGATTGAACTTAGCTTCAGTATTTAAGGGCCATAGTCGATCGCATTCCACTCATCATCCTCAATTGCTCCTAAATCGCACCAAGTACCGTTACTCTGCCGAAATCCTCTAGACCTTGTTTTTACATCTTATTGATCTTCTAACGTGGGTTGACGGTTATAACAGGTATATTGCAGTGAAATCTTACCGAAATCAGAAGACATTGAACCTTAATTTGTGATATTCGGGTGAAACAAGAACCGGACTGTAAATGACCTAATAACCAACATAAACTAAGAAAAATGTTAAAATGAAGTTTAATAGGTTATTAGTGACAAGATGGCGAGTCTAATGGACCTTTAAACCATGTTAAATTACTTGATTTGGTCAAGATTCGAACCACAGGCGACTGAACAGTGGGACAAGCGACTGGTCGACCGATGAACTCTAATCGCACGATTGAATCTTGCAATTGGGTCAATCAGCCGAATGCACCATGCGAATTAACTCAGTCGGCCGACTAATCCAATCGCAGACTCAGCCAACAGATTGAACTAAGTTGCATGTCTCATTCACCCGAATGAGCTCAGTCGCATGAAAGGACAACTGACTGACTTCAGTCGCATGATTCATTCGCACGAATGAATCAGATTGAATTTAAACTATACACCTTGAACTGAATTTTGAATGTATGATTTTCTAATGGTTCTGTGTCTTGTGTTTCAGGTCAATGGCGGATAGATGGTCCATCAATCCAAAGCACAATATATGTGCTCATTTGGACCATACGACTCGGAATGGGGTCGAGTTTACAGAGATCATTGCGTTCCTTCGACGTTCTCGGATACATAAAGCCATATCCACACCGTGTACTCCTTACAGGTCGTTACATCAGGCTTTCTGGGAAAATGCCTCTGTAGATCGTTCACGTGAGCCTTACAGCATACGGAGCTCCATTCATGGTCATGATATTGAGATTACATCAGCTGACATCTAGAGAGTACTTGATTTTGGGGACGATACTGATCACCCCACCAGACTACATCCATTTATAGTCAGAGGTTGCTTTCTCAGGATTAAGTACGCTAGGGACATCAACTCGGGTGTGCTCAACAAGAGCAACCTGTGTCTCCAGTATAAGTACTTGGCGTATGTGATCCTGAAGTGTATTGCTTCTCGGAGGGGTGGGTTTGATGACCTGTCAGACCAGATTCAGAATGCCTATGTGGCACTGGTGCTGAACCACCCCTTCATCTTCTCGAGCATGATCTTCTCATATCTAGTGGAGAATCTGGAGGCCAAGGGGAAGGAGGGTTTTGTATGTACCCCAGATTCTTGTAGCTAATCTTCAATGAGAAGTTGCCATACCTACCAAGGAGCGCCACGATGCGGTGACGTTAGAGATCATGGATGATACAACTCTGGGTCGTATGAGAGTTTACCGGGTAAGCAGGTTAAGCCCCAGGTAAAGAGGTTAATCGACCATCTGGCCAATGAGATATATGTGGCGCCAGGTAGACGCAAGTGGCGTCATGATGATAGCGATTCAGACGATGAGAGGCTATTGCTCCCAGAGCATGATTCAGACGATGATGACAGTGGGGATGATATGCCTATTCCACCGAGGGGCCCACTTCAAATGTTATACCTCCAGTATCTGCCCCAACAGGCGACATAGCTGAGTCAGCGGGTATCCACCAGGATTTCATACCTGGTGAGGAGGAAGAAGAGTCGGATGAGGAGCCCTTGACGAGGACTGTGGGAAGCAAGGTTGTTCCCACAGAGTATGGACTCCGGGCGGTTGGTGAACGCCCTAGGGATTCGAGAGAGATTACTGCAGATCCTAGCTGTGCCGCTGAGTCAGCGAGCCGTGTTCTAGGGAGAGCATCCTCCTCGACAGGATCGAGGAAGAAAAGGATGGCTCAACCCCACGGCATGAAGAAAAAGAAGCGCAGACACACCTACATCACCACCTCAGCCACCACCATAACCACCTCTACAGCCACAGCCACCACCACGGCCACCTCCGCAGCAACCACTACCATTCCCACACCCCCTACCACTGTCACCACACCAACCACCACTACATATATCCCATCCACCACCATATCATTCACACCTACATCACCACCACTATCATCTAGACCTAACCCAATCTTCACCACTACCACCACTACTACCACTAGCCACCAAGCAGGACCTTCATCACATCCCACCCATCTATCCGGATCACCTCTACCTCCCATTGGGGTAGAGGAACAGCTATCAGCGCTGAACCGTATGGTGATGCATTTGCTAGCAGCCAATGACGAGAAGACTGCGCAGATTCGTCAGCTGGCAGATCTCACAGCTGCACAGTCCCAGCAGATCTCTCAGTAGGCTCAGCTGATTGAGCAGCAGGCATAGAAAATGGTTGCTCAGAGCGAAGAGATTTCCCAACTCCAAGAGCATAGAGTCATATCAGCAAAAACGATTGAGGAGTTGGAGGATGCTAAAAAGTCTATCATGCTCAAGCTCAAAGGAACTAAAGTTGAGCCTCTGAAGATAAAGGAAGGAAATGATGATGAGGGTGAAGATGATGATGAGGATGAAGATGAAGAGAGTGATGATGATGAAGAGGATGAGGAAGAAAGAATAGAGGCTAGGCAGGAGGATGATGATGATGAAGGAGGAGATGCAGCTGCATCAGCCTCAGCTCAGGGTTAAGAAAGAAGATCAAAGAGAAATCAAGACCAACGAGCTTCCTCTTCTGCCTCACCAAGTGATGATCCAGCGATTCAAGATAAAAGTAATGATTAGATGATTATGTATTTGATAGCCTTTGTACTTGAATCATGTATTAAACTTATGCATTTGATATTTATATTAAGATTAATGTATTTATGTATTGATTATTAACTAATGTTTGACGAGTTACATGTTTACAACAAGCAGATCCAAACTTTCAAAGGGACAAATTTAATGTTGCTCCCCTTCACCAAATCAAGACTCAATTGACTATGATTCTTGATCTGCAAGGGATCGTCAGGAGATCTGTGAGCTATACCCCTGAAGAAGGGGAATAATTCATGATCTTTCAAATGAGCAACTGGCTGAAATGTTCGAGCTGAACCCAGATGAGATCATTAAGGATGCTCCAACTTGTGAGTCTATCAGTGAAGAAGAGCTAAATGACATTGATGAGATAGAGATAGAAGACATCACAGCAGAGCACTATCCTCAATACGCTGACAACGAGAGAAATGTGGTCCCCAATCTGGGTGAATCCCTAGTCAGTGATACATTTGAGGTATTGGATCAGATGGAGCAGGAGTCTGAGAAGATTGAAGGAAAAGCCCAAGCCTTAAACGACGATGTTGATATCAGAAAGGCAGAATGGGCTGCTTGTTTCGAAGAAATCCGAGCCCAACGTGCAGCTCCTAAACAGAATGTCTACACCAAACTCTACAGAGTGAAGAAACATCATAAGGTGTCAAGCAGGATTATTGCGTGGGCACATTTCGAGGATCTAAATGTTTATGCAATAAAGAGGGAAAAGGGCATAGAGTACTTTAGAATTCCACATGATCTAAAGACTCTACCTGGTTTTGAGCTCAACCAGCCGGCTAAATTAAAGTTATTATATGCTAACCCAAGGAAGATGTCTGGCTGGTTTGAGGCTGCCCTAAAGAAAGAGTACCACACCAGGTGGATCAACTTCAAACCTCAACAACCTACGATGTATATCAGACGATCTGAAGTTGACTCCATCACTGGTAAGCCCAAGATAGTGCTGAAGTGGAGTCCCCCAAGAACAATATCTAGAATCCCTCTCAGGAAATGCCACAGGACTTCACTCCACACTTTAAGTGGTGGTACTATGATTGGAGAACCGGGGAGGCGGTCATAGTTCTAAATAAGAGGGACAAATGGATACCATCAGGGTGTTTGACCCAATGTGCTCACTAACTTGTCTGATAATGATGTCTACACATTATACAAGTGGCCACTATTCTATGACCCGCAAAATATTGTACAAGCCCTCCAATTCCAAAATGTCATAAGACTCTGCTTTGCGTTCGAGATACATGCATGAGTCACAAGAGAGGAAAAGTACAAGAAGTATGAAGAGGTGATGCAGAAGGTAAGACATTATGTACCTAGATCTAGGTCCAATGGGGAGTTTGTTGATACATATATGTACCTAGATCCTGATCTGAATGTAATATGTCTTACACTTATGTAACTATTGAGTATTTAATGAAATACAAATATTTGGTTGTGTTTATAATGTTTAAATATTTCATTAATGAGTTGATTAACGCATATTGACGTAATTATATAGGTTTGTGATTGTTTGAAGTGTTATGCATAATGTTATAATGTTAAATACACTCAAACTTGGTGAAGTGAAGTTCGCATGTGTCCGAATGGCCATGCGACTAAGTGTTTATGCGCCTAAATAGTCCATACGCCTGAACAACTTCATGCGTCTAACTCAGTCGCACGACTGAAAGCTCTGTCGTGCGAATGGATCAAACGCATGGATCAATCGCACGACTGAACCATGCTAATGGTTCAGTCGCCCTAATGAGCAACCTTAACCTATAATACCACTTAATTTGTGGAAAACATAACAATTAAGGCGCATTTATTCTATTTCAACTCCAGACGTACCCTAGCCGTCCAGAAGCCTCCAAGTTCATAGAACGTTGTAGATCGATTCCTAATCGATTCTTAACGTTTGATTCAATATTTTATTGATTCTACGTGCGTTCTCACTGATTGGGTCGCCAATCAAATAGGATTCCGCACTATTTGATTTGGTTTAGATGTTAATCATTCGGTATTTCGTTCAAATACCAGGTCCCAACAAGGTGCCTCTAAGAGCATAGCATGGGTCAAGCATATTTCTTTCAAACATACAATTGTTCACGTTTGGTTATAATCTGCATTTAGACAATGATTTAAGCGTGTGTTTTGTGTATTTATATTTTAGTACTTTGGGTTTGAAATATTTACTAAACGCTTTAGCAAGGTTTTAAACTTTTTAAACTCTCATGTTTATTTTAATGTTTCATATAAAGTCGTTCAGAGTAATTAATGACTTAAATATTGGTTTGATGATACAGGGCATAGCAGTAGAGGTCATCTGGATTTGATAATGAACAAAGTATTATCTAAACTAAATCATATATTAATGAAGTAAATGATGTTTCTTGGACCCTATATTGTGATGTAATCGCCTATATTGTGTATCTTAATAAATTAATTAAGATGATTATCTTTCAAACACTAAAGTAGAGCATGTTATTGATTTTCTTAAAGGATAATGTTTATTCCCTTGAAGTTAAGTATAAGTCAGAGAGATTTTTATAAATCATACAACCAAACATTCAATTGTCATTACATAACATATTCTTTATTACATTAAAGATCCATGTCAGTCTTGGAACAACATCAAGTAGCATCTAGATCCATGTAAATTGAAACCTCTACTATATCATGCATGCTCAACCTTGTATACATATTAAAAGTCAATGTTGTTAAATAATTTCTATTTTTAACTTCTAAAACAAGATTTGATAGTTAATAACATCCATAAACAACAATAAACATTACAACATAACAATAACATGAAATATCATATCATAACATACATGACATGACAAAAACCTATCATGATATGACCTATCCAAATTAGTTTCTTGATATTCTTCACAAGACCTGTATATTCTAGCCATATATGCAAGCATGATTATACCGAATGAAACCCTAATAACTTTTCATGCATATAGTAAGACTTAATCTCCCTTTCTTATAAGACTATGCATCCCATTGTTATTATAATAGCAAGACTTAAACCCTTTTCATATTGTAATTATATTCACAACATATATAGATAAGCTTAATCATGCATAAATTTAAGATATCATTACATGACCTATATTTTACAAACATGCAAGACTTGAAAAAAAGATAAAACCTAACACATAACTATACATAACCTTTACATATCATTATGTAATACCTTTCTTACACATATGAAAGGCTTTACCATATTAGTTCATTTTAACATACTTTATTGTGGCATATGCTTTAACATCTTTGGACTATTATGTGTTTCAAATCAATAATCATGTATGTGCATGGGTGTTTGTGTAATTTATTTCATAGCTATTGAATATTTGTTGGAACCAACACAGATGTATTAGTAATACTATTAGTTTGACACCATCACCCTTGGTTATTGGTATGCTAGCTTTAGCCAACATTAGGAATGGTGACTCTTGGATGAATATAATCCTATAAATCTATGTAGTTTGTCTCTAGGTTTGTTTGTGAAAGTTATGTGTACGATGGATTCTTTAAAAGATAACATGCATACTTATAAGTCTTATTTATATAACACAACACTACTTTTTTTATATTAAACTTGCAAACTCACAAATCATATGTTGACATTTTGAGCATTTATTTTTAGTTAACAACATGTCTAAAGTAAGGTCCCGGATTTGCTAAGAGATGTTTTCAATCTTAGATTAGATATTATTTTATATTTCAGTTGGTTTTTGATCAACGTGTATTTAGTTGGTTTGTTTGTAAACTTGGATGTCTAATTGTGCGTGTTTTGCCCTTGGATTGTCCTAGCTTATGGGACCTAGAATTTGGTTATGTTTGTTTTTATTTGCATATGTGGAATTAACTAACAAATGCACAACTTACTTTTCTTCCAAACAACATCATTACCCATTGATTGAAATAATATTTAGAATTTCTCATCAGTGATATCCAATGTATTATGACGATCATGTCTGTCACATTCTCATATTTCCACTACAAGCAAGGGTGTGACATTAGGCAAGACTAAAGCATGCACATATTTTTAAAATATTATTACATGACCTTTTTCTTAGACATAAGAAAGACTTGGACATAAGATGATAATTCTAGCACATAACGTTTACATATCATTACATAACCTCTTTCTTACACTTAAGTAAGACTTGAGCATATTAGTTACACTTTAGCATACTTTACCATGTCATATTTTAACTTTTATGTTTTAATTTATGGCATACATAGCAATCCTTACACTTTTATTACACACATGTAAGAAACTATGTCAACACACTAAGTTGATTTTAATGTTTATAAGTTTACTGGTAAGATCAACATGTTCAAATCAGGAGACGTGAAAAAAAGTCTTAAAACTTGTAAACTTACAACCTGCCTTGTAAACTTACAGCCTACCTTGTAAACTCGCATGAATAGTTATAATCTCACAACTTACTCACATGACTATTTTTAAACTTATATAGTTATCTTTAAACTCGCGTGATTTACTATAATTGGTATGAACAAAGGTCTTTTTCATCTATGCCAACATAACAACAATTGTTCCAATATCAAACTAACATAGCCACTTGTGGGTTTCTCATACATAATTATGCATTGAAATACAATGAAACATGAACAATCCAGAACCATATCAAGCACCAAACTTAACATTCTTTGTTTAGCATACTATATATTAACACATTGTGTATGCATACTAGCCTCACAATATTATAATAGAGGAGATCTAGAACTCACATTTGAATCTTGTACAAACCCTAAATGGCATTCCATACCCACTCGACCTGATACACACAAGATTCCACATTTCTCTTGTTAAATCATATCCAAATCTTAAATACCATCATACAAGGCTAGCTCTACATGAATACAATCACTTTGAATGTAAAAAGGCTTACCTTTGCTTAATGAGAAGTTATCTCTCTCTTTAAATATGTGATATTGAGGTCAAGATTCAACCTTTATCATCCAAAACAATCATATAATGTAAAACAAAGGAATTAATCGAGATTACCCTACCTCTTTCTCGTTTTAGTTGATTCCAAGCTTCTATGTATACTTTCTCTCACCTTCTCTCTCTCTCTCTCTCTCTCTCTCTCTTCGCCTTTTTTCCCTTTTGGAAATTATGAAATAAGAAATGGGGGCGGCTTGGTTTTCTTTATAATGTAGGGGTTTTATGTGTTACCCTTACACATTTTTATCCCTTTAAGTTTTCACCATTTTGCACTTTTAACCCCAAACATTAAAATTTGACTTTATTATTAAAATTATGAGGCGTTATGATCACTACAAAAGAAAGAAGTATTACTAAAGCCTTGATTTGTCAATATAAACCTTAACGTCATTAAGGACCGAATTTAGGTTGTAGTAAATCGTATTTGAACATGATGAGATTTAACAACGTATACATGCCTTAGTGGGTCTTAATAAACGTGATAGCTTTAAATAGACCATGATGAGCTCTAGAATACCATATTACACTGTTAATGGTCAAACTAAGTTGTAGCAAGTCAAATTAGGTCGTGATGAGCTTAAATGGATCATATAAGTCTTAGTTGGCCTATTACTTATGATAGCTCTTAATGGCTCGATATGAGTTTTATTAAGGCAAGTTAGGCTTTATGCTTCAACAAGTTAGATTAAGTTGTAGCAAGTCATATTAGATCATAAACAACAATAATAGATCTTAGATGCGTAAATGGTTCATATTGTCTTAAGAGTCATGAAATTTGTTACGTCATGACAACCCTTAGTGGAGTATAATGGGCTCTAATGCTCCAACTTTTTACGTATTGGGTTAAATTAGGTTGTAATGAATTATATTAGGTCGTGATGGTAATAGATGTTTTAGTGACCTTAATATTCATGATAGCTATTAATGAATGACGTGAGGCTTTATTACGTCATATTAGTAGTAGTAAGTCATACTATATTGATTATAGTGGGCAATAATATATCTTACATTTCATAATGGAGCATAGTTGGTCATTATAGTCACGATTTCTCCAAATAAACCATGCTAAGTTAGGTTATCTGGCGTCAAAGGGTTATAACATGTGTATTGAGTCATACTACTTCATAATAATATATAATACTTGTCTTAATGGATCATATCAGGCCTAAACACTCATGCTGACTCTTAATAGACCATGATGAGTTTCATTAGGTCATTTTAGGTCTTAAAAAGTTCAATTGGATTGTAGTGAATCATGTTAAATCGTAATTAACAATAATAAATCGTATGTATTAGATCATAATTGAACATCGTCTATCATCGAAACTATACACTCAGAATAACATTCAAAGTAATTATTCTTGCTTTCTTCTTTTGTATTGAATATATATGATGCAATACATAAATTGATCAACACTTCTTTTAGATCAATTTAAAAAAAAAACTGATTCAAACAGTTTACAAACATGCATAGCCTACTTGGCCCCATCTCTGCTCCCGACATGTATAGATGGGAATCCCTTTATAAATTAACCTGTTGCAATTAAGGTACTTACTAAAACCCTACATTACAAATTATATATGTGGGCTCCTATAGATATATACTAAATTAATAAAGATGTATGCGTACATATACATTTGTGAGTTTGTATACTTAACTGACATAATTATAGTATTTTAGTCATCTTGCAATTCCTTTTACCGAGTTTAAAGACGAGATAAAATTATTCATTGATGAGTTTAGTTTGTTAAACTTTATTTGTTTCCGGCCAATTCCACTACCAGTTTAACCCAATTAAGTATTTTAATTTTTAGCGTATTAATACTAGGGGTGACAATTGTAAGACACATAAGTAGGGATTTTAATCTTAATCGTGGCGGGTGTTTAGGTTGATAAGTTGAATATTTGAACATGACTCATAATTTACACTTGTTAAAAGCATCAACTTTCACACGAGCATACATAAAATCTTATCTTGTTCGTGTTGTATTTTGGGCTGGCTATTTATAATATAAGTAATACCTTATAACTTAGTAACAATATAAAAAATGGCTCGAATGAATATTTTTGTGTCGTCTTTTTAGTAGGTTTTGTTCCATATCTCTCATTTCTAGTTAACAAACTTGTTATATATATTTAGCTTTGGATTAGAGGAACTGAATAAAAAATTCAAAGAATGAAGATGATTGGTTGACCTCATTATTGATTGAATCAACCGTTAGAAAACTCGAAGAATTGGAAAGAAAAAAAGGTGTTTTGGGAGTAATGAATAATTTGAAGGAAGTAAAGAGTTGGTGAAGATTAGTAAGGGTGAAAAGTAATTTTGAAAATTGTGTATATATATGTATTAAAATGTAATGTATCTTCTTACTCTAATAATCTTCCTACTCTAATAAAAAGATAATGGGTTTGCCATTTGTCACCATCACATTTATTTTTATCAAATTTTTTCTGTTTTTCCTCTCCTATTAAATAACCATATTAATTACTAATAATATTATCTTTTTTATTTACATTATAATTAGCTTTTTAATAAAAAAAAGAAAAGAGAATTTTATTTATTAATACTATTTCTTTAGAGATAATTTTTTATAAAATGATTTTTTTCAAAAATAAAATAAATAAAACTGTTTTTATGTAATATTTCAAAATTGATTTTTTAAAGTAATTTTTATTAAAAAAAATTAAAATAAGGAGTTATAGTAAGAAAATTTTTTAAAAAATGAAAATTTTTTTAAAACGTTATTTTAAAAGAAAATATTTAATTTATCTTTGAAAACAAAAAATAAAATAAAATTTTCATATTATTGTTTAATTAGTTATAGTCGTTACCCATACATAATTTTAATCATATCATGTCTTAATCTATTATTTTATAATTAATAATCTTTATTTTATTTAATATTTTTATTATTCAACCCGTGTAATAAACGGGGTTACTAAAGCTAGTATAATATAGTTACTATGCAATAACCTTATAGTTATGTACTTAAAGTTAAGGTTTTTTTTATTAGAGTTTTATTTATTAGTTTTTAGGCACTTAAGTTTAACTAGGTTTATTACCCGTCGCGTGTTGTCACGGCATTATACGTGACCGTGATAAGTATAAATTACGATCAATCCGACTCGTTTCCGAACTAACTTTACATCAATACATAAAGTAACTTGATGTAAGGCCCCGTTCCGGGACGCTTACAGTTGGGTTCTCATCGCACATAGAACATATAATTACATTAGTATTCAATAAATCGCAACGGAAAACTAAAACAAACTTTCATTTCCATGTAAATGCTTTTGCAAACTAATACAACATTCATTACAAAAATAGTTTGTTCGCATTACAATGCAAAAACATTAATCAAAAGAATGCCATCCCCAAAGAGCTGAGTAGTCGCCCGTGCCATCCTTAGCAATCATTACCTGCCAACTGGAAACACATCAAAGTCAGCGTTGCTGAGTGAGTTCTAGTTTTATAAATAAAACATACTTTACTTTCATATAAAACCGTTCGTACTTTTACATGATCACACATCATACGTACACATAGATAATATCATTATTATCTTCTTCATTCGTTCATTCGTTCTTCCATTACCTTACTTGCGCATCGGACATCATCCCAACCAATACCATGTGCTACACCCCGGTTAGTCGTAGCTACTGGGCCGAAGTCAACAAATGACAGCTAAACGTATGCCACGGTACTAGGAGAAACCATCAGTCTTAGCTACTGGGCCGAAGTCACGAATGACAGCTAAACGTATGCCACAGTACTAGGGGTGAGCGGTAGAGGTTCTACATTAGGGTCAATCACCAAGAAGGACCCCGTATCCGATGTGTGCAAGACGTTTCATTCGTTCATCATGTTCCTCTTTCTTTATCTTTCACTTTACGTTACATAATACTTCGTTCATTCATTATAACAAGTAAAGCCACAGGAAATAGTATAACATCACATTAAGGAACATAAACATGCATCAACATCACATCATACATGGCAACATCATACATACATAATGTACAACATCATCACCCTCATCATGCCCAACATGCCTCTAAGACCTCGATCGTCATCTTAAAAACTCTTATGGGAACCTTCACATCAAAACTTACATCTGCACTTACCCCCAAAATCAGAAGTCAATCTACACCTTCCTCGGGTTCAACAGCCCTATTCGGCGTATGGACACCCTTCAGTCGCATGCCTCCATGCGACTGAACATCATGCGATTGAACTAATACGGATGAACACCTATGCGAATGAACATCCAGTCGTGCGAATGGACAATGCGGATGTACACCTATGCGACTGGACCTTCAGTCGTGCGAATGAACCCTCAGTCGCATGACTCCCATGCGACTGGCCCTCCAGTCGTGCGAATGAACCCCAATCGTACGAATGGACCCCATCGCACCCTAATCGGCCGTATGGCCTCCATTCGGCCTCCAGTCGGTCGCCTAGCCCTAACTGATGCAGAATGCAGTTCAACCCGACTGCAGCCGAGGGTTTCGGCCTCCAAACTCATCTAAACCCATTTTAAGCCTAAATCGACCATCCTAAACCTTAGGGATGCATACCATAACATCATTCAAGCACAACCAAGCAAGAAATCAAGTCACAATCGCGTCATACATATACATACACATACACAAACGGGTCAACTTACACACATACGAAAACTCGATTTCAGATGTTTTCCAGCCCCAAATCGTTTGAAAACAAGTAAAAGAGGGGTCTAGAACTCACCTAAACGAGCACAATGACAAGAGCTTCGATTCGGCTTGCTTCACGACGATTTTGGCGACCCGAACGACCCGAACCGACCCGAACCAACACTTTTTTCTCTTTTCCCTCTTTTTCTCTCTATTCTCCTCTTTGTGAGCTGAAATGTAAGTGTGGGGAGATGGGCTGCCCTCTCCCTACATATGTCACCACATTTCCCAACTTTTCTTCGTTGGCGGATTTGGTCCCTCGACTTTTGGACTTTATTTTCTTTTCTTTCGCCACCGGCTTCAAAATAATAAATATTCGGGTGTTACAAGTCCACCCCCCCTAAATAGTTTCGTCCCCGAAACTGTTATTCGTCGAACAAACGTGGATAATGCTGTCTCATTTCTTCTTCAGTCTCCCGTTGACTCGGACCCTTTCCTGTGCTTCCACTGTACACGCACAAGAGGAACCACTTTATTCCTTAGCCTCTTTTCTTTACGATCGATGATTGCCACCGGTTGCTCCACATAATGAGCCGTTCGTCTACTTCAATATCTTCCAATGGGACAATCATATCTTCCTCTGCTAAGCACTTCCTTAAATGAGATACATGGAATATCGGTGAATTCCACTTAACTCATCCGGAACTCCAATCTATAGGCCACCTCTCCTACTCGAGCAATGATTCGGAAAGGGCCTATATATCTTGGGCTCACTTGCCCCGCTTTCTGAATCTGATAATACCCTTCCAAGGTGAGACCTTCAGCATAACCCGGTCACCCACTGGAACTCAATTGGCCTACGTCGCTATCGGCATACGACTTCTGTCTATCCTTGGCTGCCTTCATGAAGGCTTTAATCTTTTCAAGCTTCTCTGTCGTAGCCTCGATTACCTCGACGCTCCCCAATTCCTCTGACCAATATCACCCCAACAAACGGGTGTTCTGCATCTCCCCGTATAGCATCTCATATGGTGGAATACCAATACTGACATGATAGCAGTTGTTGTATGAGAATTCAGCTAACGGCAGGTGGTCGTCCCAACTTCCACCAAAACGATCAGACACACATGCCCGGAGCATGTCTTCCGGTGTCTGAATGGTCCTTTCTGACTGACCATCAGTCTGGGGATGATACCGTGCTAATATGTAACCTCGTCCCCATAGCGTCGTGGAATTTCTTCCAAAATTTAGATGTAAACCGAGTGTCACGATCAGACACAATAGACACCGGCACACCATGACGAGCTACAATTTCCTTGATGAACAGATCAGCCAACCTCTCAGATGAATACGTCTCGCGGATCGGTAGGAAATGAGCGCTCTTCGTCAGACGATCAACTATCACCCATATGGCATCATACCCTTTCGGGGTACGTGGCAGCTTCGTAATGAAGTCCATGGTGATGTGCTCCCATTTCCATTCTGGTATATCCAAAGGTTGTATCTTCCTATACGGCTTTTGGTGCTCTGCCTTCACCTGTAAGCAAGTAAGGCACTTACTCACATACTCCACCACGTCACGCTTCATACCCGGCCACCAATAATCTTTCTTCATGTCATGGTACAT
Organism: Flaveria trinervia; assembly: GCA_025506515.1. NCBI lineage: Eukaryota > Viridiplantae > Streptophyta > Magnoliopsida > Asterales > Asteraceae > Flaveria > Flaveria trinervia. The sequence goes on from CM046447.1 coordinate 76,033,914, forward strand.
TTTCGTGGCACCAGGATGAATGGAGTATCGAGTCTTGTGAGCTTCATCCATTATCTTCACCCGTAGATCCCCAAAACGAGGAATCCACCACGGCCAAATCGAGTTCTAACACCGAGTGTGTTTTCACCCAATTCCAACCAGACCTCTCATTCTTTCCGAGTTAAGATGATCTTCTTTCAATGCCTCATCTTGAAACTCCTTGACTTGCTTCATCACATCAGAGGTCATGATTAGTTGATAAGCTTTCACCCGAATCGGTTCGGGCCTTCCTTCGGCTAAGGGCATCCGCCACCACATTAGCTTGCCTGGATGGTAATGGATCTCACAATCATAATCCTTTATAAGTTCCAACCATCTCCTCTGCCTCATGTTCAGATCCTTTTGCTCGAAGAAGTACTTCAAACTCTTATGATCGGTGAATATGGTGCACTTCGTCCCGTAGAGATAGTGCCTCCAAATCTTTAGTGCAAAGACCACGGCTGCTAGCTCCAAGTCATGAGTAGGATAATTGACCTCATGAACCTTTAACTGTCGAGATGCATAGGCTATAACCTTTCCTCTCTGCATTAACACACACCCCAACCCCGAGTAGGAAGCATCAGAATAAACCACTAGATCTTCACTTCTATCGGGTAATGACAGAACAGGAGCTTGAGTCAGTCTTGCTTTCAGCTCTTCGAAACCTTCTCTTGAGCTTGACCCCATACAAACTTCACATCCCTTCGGGTCAACTTAGTTAGTGGAGAAGCAATCTTAGAGAAGTCTTGGATGAATCTTCTATAGTAGCCCGCCAAGCCCAAGAAACTACGGATCTCGGATGGCGTCTTTGGTGACCTCCATTGCATAACCGCCTCCACCTTCGCCGGGTCCACCATAATCCCATCAGGATTCACCACATGACCTAAAAACTGAACTTCGCGCAACCAGAACGCGCACTTGGAGAATTTAGCATACAGTTTCTCCCTTCTCAACGTCTCTAGAACCTCTCGAATGTGACCGGCATACTCAATATCGCTCTTCGAATAAATCAGGATATCATCAATAAACACAATCACTGATTTATCCAACATAGGCCGACACACACGGTTCATCAGATCCATAAAAGCAGCTGGCGCGTTGGTCAAACCAAAGGACATGACAAGAAACTCGTAATGGCCATAGCGCGTACGGAAAGCTGTTTTAGGGATATCTTGCTTCTTCACCTTCAACTGATGATAACCAGATCGAAGATCTATCCTCGAGAACTAACTAGCACCCTGAAGCTGATCGAACAAATCATCTATCCTCGGTAAGGGGTAGCGGTTCTTCACTGTCAACTTGTTCAGTTCGCGGTAGTCAATGCACATCCTCATACTACCATCCTTCTTCTTTACAAATAGGACCGGAGCACCCCAAGGAGAGATACTCGGTCTAATGAACCCCTTATCAGCAGCTCTCGCAACTGCTCCATCAACTCTTTCATCTCGGTTGGAGCCAACCGATATGGTGCCTTGGCAACAGGTTGGGCACCCGGTATCAGATCAATCTGAAATTCAATCTCTCTGTCAGGTGGCACTCCTGATAAGTCTTCTGGGAACACGTCTGGAAAGTCACACACAACCGGTACATCGGCTAGTTGTGGTGTTGGTGTATCCACATCTTTTACATAGGCCAAGTAAACACTACATCCACGCCTCATACACTTTCCCGCCACCGCCATTGAGATCACCTTCGGGATCGTAGTAACCCGATCACCATAAACCGTTACAAACTTCCGTCAGGCGCTGTCAACCGATCTCATCTTCTTGCGACACACAATGTTCGCCTTGAAGTCTGCCAACCAATCCATCCCAAGAACCAAATCAAAACCACCCAAGGTCATCACGAACGGTCTAACAGGAAACTTATGACCCTCAAGTTCCACATCACATTCTCTATCATCTCAGAAATCCTGGTAGACTTACCTATGGCAGTTTCTACATCAAAGGCGCATCAACACGTCTACTACTAACAGGCAGCTTAGCACAGAAAGTAGCAGAAATAAAACTCTTACTAGCACCCGAATCAAATAACACAGAAGCTAAAGTCTGGTTCACTAGAAACGTACCGGACACAACGTCAGGGTCCGTCCTAGCCTCCTCCTGTGTCATGGTGAACGCCCTGGCACTCGCCCTCGGTCCTTCACTTCCCGTCTTCTTCACCCCTGAACCCTCAGTCCTCGACTTCTTACAATCTCTGCTCATATGACCAGTTTCCCCACAGTTAAAACACTTGCTCGACATGCAATCCTTCGCCATATGCCCTGTCTTCCCACACTTGAAGCACAAGTTTGACCCAAACCTACATTCCCCGCTGTGCTCCCTTCCACACTTGCCACACCTTTTCGACCCTGCACTTGATGTGACCACACGACGTTCATCCACCCGTGCCTTTTTGTTACCCATCGGGGCATCACCCCGACCAAACCGTTTCCCGTTCCAGTTCCGATCACCACCACCCTTCTTACTTGCTTCAGTCACCACCACCTCCCGCTCATCATACAGCCTCCCTGCCAATCAACCGCCGACCTAAACGTGCTTGGCCGGGCGGCGATCATATGCCGGCGAAAATCCACCGGTAAACCCTGAATGTACCTCTTGATTTTCCGAGACAGAGGCGTCACCTGATCAGGCACAAGCCGTGCCATTTCATTAAACTTGGTGGTATACTGCTGGTGTGTCATGGTTCCAGCCTCCAACTGCAGAAACTCCTTTTCCAACTTGTCCATTTCCCGATGAGGACAAATTCCTCAATCACCAACCTTCTCAGCTCAGGCCATTTCATTTCCCATGGCCCTACTACCCTCAGCTTGGACAATGTTGTCCCACCAGCACAGAGCTGAATCCACAAAAGAGTGGGTAGCAAACTTCACCTTTTGGTCCTCTCGGCACTCGCTGATATCGAGAACAGCTTCCATTTCCCTCACCCACCGGTGAGCGGCTGCAGCGGTGCCGTTTCCATCAAAAGTAGGGGGCTTGCATCTCATAAAAGCCCCATAATTACATCCTCGCACTGCCTCTGGCACAGGCTCTTCTTCTTCCTCTTCATCATCAGACAGAACCGTTTCCGGCTCTGGTTGTTCCCGTTCCCCAGAGGATCTGTTTCTTTCTTTTCTTTCCCCTTCTCGTACAGCCTTAATAACTTCAGTCACCACAAACGGTAAGATTGTCTGCATGACCTGATGGACTTCTTCTACAACAGCCTCTTTTACTGAGGCTCTCAGATTGGCGCTTTCGTCGCCACCCTCTGGATGAGGGGTCTCTGGTTCTTCATGAACCACCCTCTCAACTCTGGGTCTCCCTCTCTTAGGTCGCGGTTCAGCACCGTGACCTCCACCCCTAGAAGCTTTCGAAGATCTACCTCCGGCCATCACACGCACACTGAAAGATTCAAACACCAACACAGTCATTCAAGGTAACAGCTCAGTTTATGTCAAGTATAGTAAGTCCCTAATTACAGTGGCTAGTTGTGATTAGCCACTTACTTTACTCTTCATACCCCAAGTATTACCTGTCCTGACTACATCAGTATTTAAATCTGCATACAACACATAAGACATACTATGCGCACATAAAACCGGTTAACTTAACGAAAATACCTGATGGCACGCAGCTACTCAGATTGGCATCCCATTCCCATTCCGTCCCATTCTCAGTTTAAGATTAGGTTTATTTTGAAAATTTACCCATTTCACTTAAACTTTGGCTCTGATACCAACTTGTAAGGCCCCGTTCCCGGAACGCTTACAGCTGGGTTCTCATCGCACATAGAACATATAATTACATTAGTATCAATAATCGCAGCGGAAAACTAAAACAAACTTTCATTTCCATGTAAATGCTTTTGCAAACTAATACAACATTCATTACAAAAATAGTTTGTTCGCATTACAATGCAAAAACATTAATCAAAAGAATGCCATCCTAAAAGAGCTGAGTAGTCGCCCGTGCCATCCTCAGCAATCATTACCTGCCAACTGGAAACACATCAAAGTCAGCGTTGCTGAGTGAGTTCTAGTTTTATAAATAAAACATACTTTACTTTCATATAAAACCGTTCGTACTTTTACATGATCACACATCATACGTACACATAGATAATATCATTATTATCTTCTTCATTCGTTCATTCGTTCTTCCATTACCTTACTTGCGCATCGGACATCATCCCAACCAATACCATGTGCTACACCCCGGTTAGTCGTAGCTACCGGGCCGAAGTCAACAATGACAGCTAAACGTATGCCACGGTACTAGGAGTAACTATCAGTCTTAGCTACTGGGCCGAAGTCACGAATGACAGCTAAACGTATGCCACAGTACTAGGGGTGAGCGGTAGATGTTCTACATTTAGGGTCAATCACCAAGAAGGACCCCGTATCCATGTGTGCAAGACGTTTCATTCGTTCATCATGTTCCTCTTTCTTTATCTTTCACTTTACGTTACATAATACTTCGTTCATTCATCATAACAAGTAAAGCCCAGGAAAGATAGTATACATCACATTAAGGAACATAAACATGCATCAACATCACATCATACATGGAAACATCATACATACATAATGTACAACATCATCACCCTCATCATGCCCAACATGCCTCTAAGACCTCGATCGTCATCTTAAAAACTCTTATGGGAACCTTCACATCAAAACTTACATCTACACTTACCCCCGAAAATCAGAAGTCAATCTACACCTTCCTCGGGTTCAACAGCCCTATTCGGGCGTATGGACACCCTTCAGTCGCATTGCCTCCATGCGACTGAACATCATGCGATTGAACTAATACAGATGAACACCTATGCGAATGAACATCCAGTCGTGCGAATGGACAATGCGGATGTACACCTATGCGACTGGACCTTCAGTCGTGCGAATGAACCCTCAGTCGCATGACTCCCATGCGACTGGCCCTCCAGTCGTGCGAATGAACCCCAATCGTACGAATGGACCCCAATCGCACCCTAATCGGCCGTATGGCCTCCATTCGGCCTCCAGTCGGTCGCCTAGCCCTAACTGATGCAGAATGCAGTTCAACCCGACTGCAGCCGAGGGTTTTCGGCCTCCAAACTCATCTAAACCCATTTTAAGCCTAAATCGACCATCCTAAACCTTAGGGATGCATACCATAACATCATTCAAGCACAACCAAGCAAGAAATCAAGTCACAATCGCGTCATACATATACATACACATACACAAACGGGTCAACTTACACACATACGAAAAACTCGATTTCAGATGTTTTCCAGCCCCAAATCATTTGAAAACAAGTAAAAGAGGGGTTCTAGAACTCACCTAAACGAGCACAATGACAAGAGCTTCGATTCGGCTTGCTTCACGACGATTTTGGCGACCCGAACCGACCCGAACCAACACTTTTTCCTCTTTTTCCCTTCTTTCTCTCTATTATCCTCTTTGTGAGCTGAAATGTAAGTGTGGGGAGAGTGGGCTGCCCTCTCCCTACATATGTCACCACATTTCCCAACTTTTCTTCGTTGGCGGATTTGGTCCCTCGACTTTTGGACTTTATTTTCTTTTCTTTCGCCACCGGCTTCAAAATAATAAATATTCGGGTGTTACACTTGAATTTATGCAGTTGAACAAAATTGTTTACTATTTGACGTCACTCTTTTCCAAACAAAATTATTGTCAAAACATAGACTTACAATTGCTATGACAATTTTCGAACTAAAGTTACGTCCAAATGTATAGTAGATGAACACATATTACATTGACCCAACGCATTTCCAAATAAACTAATATCGAAACGTATGTCAACTCAAAGCGTACATAAAAATAAGCACCAAAATGTTTTATATTTGGCCCAACTCAATTCTGAACGAATATTACGTCAAAACATAGACGTATGTTGAAACGTATACAATCTTTGAACTGAGTCAACGTGTGTTGAAACGTATACGTTAAAACATAGACGTATGTATAAAGTTAATATTGGAAACATTTTATATTTGAACCGAGTCATTTCTATTTACGTCTAAACGTAGACGAACTTGAATTTACAAACTTAAGGGGGTTAAAATTACATTTTACAAAGTTTTTGAAAAATAAAGAAGCTGAAAATGTAAAGAGTAAAAGTAGGATGGAAAGAAAAGCCGTAGGAAATCCCACTGACCTTTCTTTTTAAGATATAGTAATTGTAGATACAATTAGCTTGCAAGTCGATGTAGTTTTCAATTATTTTGTTATTTTTATACATATTCATATATATACATACAAGTTACATTTATTTTTTAACTTACTAAAATAGATATATAAGATAGATATTTGAAGACGTACCTTAGTATCCTTGTACACCGTATTTTCCAAAAGATGAATAGCAACCAACAACGGTACTGACACTGTTCATTTCCATCATACATTAATATATAGGTTAATTATATGCTTGTTACATTAAGTTAAGTTTATTTTGTTTTTAATTCTTTATGATAAGAAACTTATCTGGTATATATATAATGATTGGTACCGCTATTTTTTTATTTTTATCTTTTTGGTATTCCAAAGTTATATTTAATAAAGAATGTGTTTAGCATTCTCGTTCAATTGAGATCTCTAATTACTCAGTTTTAACAATACTTTTGACTTATAAATCATGTAATCATGATTTAGGTTTTAATTACAAGAAGCCAACAAGTTATCAAACAAGAGAGCTACAACCAAGCTCACATTCCTTCGTGCTCGACTCATTTATAAACGAAATAATCTCGAGTGAGCTATTTTGTAGCAAGCTTAAGTGAGACATGATTTGCAAACTTTTTAACCAGCCCCAAATATGTGATAAAGTTAAAGTTAAAGTTTGTATTGTGTATTGATAATGATGATTACAAGGGATATATATAGAGAACATATTTACACTTTAGAACCCTCTAATATATAAGTGTCTTATATTCACCTGCAAGCTAAGGTTGGGAAACAACCTGTAGCTTGGATCATATTCTATAAACCGTTGTCCGGTAATGGCCTAGTGAAAAATTTAGCAATTTGATCATAAGTTGAAATCTGTTGAAGGAAGCACGATTGGTGGAGAAGGCGATGATAGGAATGGACTGAGCTTGAGGAAGACAAATTGTAAAGAGCCAATGTTTACTTGGACCTGTAAGGAGGGCATTATGTGTAGACTTGACCTTCACAAAAAACAAAAGGTAGAGTGAAATTAAAAATAAACATGATTATCATGATAAAAAATTTGAACCCAAAAAGTTTTGGTGATACATTAAGATATTATTGAGTGAAAATATTTTGGTGGGTGAAGAAAAGTGGGAGAAACAAATATGAAGAATAAGTATACATTTACCATTGTCAACATGAACAGAATCCTCACCATAGTAGGGCTCCTGAGTATCCAAGCAATAAAGATCTAGGGTAACGTGACTATTAGAACCAGTGTTTAGAAGCCAAGTAGAAAATGTTTGGGAGCGATAATCAATATAATTTGCAATGAGTTGTTGTCTTGGGCAAATGGTTGCAGGATCACGATTAGGACATTATGATCGGACATGTCTTATTCCACATCTATTACACGTATCATAAATTATGTTCTGATTGGAAGCCCAACTAAACTGGCTTCTGTTTCCCCCGGAGTTAGATTGGTGAAATTACCTCGACCGTGACGATTGTTTAAGCCTCGGCCCTGGTTATTTTGGGAACGAAAAGTGAAGCAAGCTTGTGAAGACAGCTGAGTAATGGGTTGCACTTAAAGACCAAGTTGTGAGAGAATTGTTGAAGGGCATGCAATGTCTTTATTAGACCTGGCAATTTGGACCCAAGTATGTATATTTGAGTTGATATGGATAGTAATAATAAAGTAATAGGTTTGATTAGGATAATTTATATTATGAAGAGGGACAAGTTGGGCAACTCTAAAACTAGGAAAAATGATCAACAAGTCAAGATGGGTCATAAAAAATAAAGAACGGGTCAGGATTGGTTGATTAGATTTTCTCATAACCCATGTTTCTCCACCTCATCTTTTCTCTATAATTGACACATAGTCTCACATCTAAGTATTAGCATTAACATATTGGATTTTAACGGGTCAAGATCGGTTTACGGGTCATATGAGATGAACGGGTTTGTAACCGGGCGTAGTAAACTGAAGCTCCATGATAGGAATAAAAGACCACAATATAACTGCACAACCCACATCTACCATCACCATGTAAGTTATCTTTTTTATTTTTTATTTTATAACTATTTTCTTAAAGTTTAATTTTAATTGTGTTTGTCTAGTTATACCTTAAGGTAGGGTTGTTCACGAGCCGAGCAGACCTTTGCTCGTGCTTGGCTCGTTTTCAAACCGAACCAAGCCGATTGGCTCATTTACAAACCGAGCGTCAAATCGAATGAGCATTTTTTGAGCGTTAAATTTTCGAGCAAGCGTTGAACAAGCGTAAACAAGCGGCGAACAATTTATACAACTCAACTATTTTGTGTGTCATATGATTTATACTACAACGAATAAGGTTTAATGACTTAAAAATCAGTCATATTTCATTACATAATATTTTTCATGGATGACAATACGTTGTGGCTAACGATGAGTGTATTCGATAAGGCGGAGAACATATTGTAGATAACGATAACGGTGTGAGCTAGAGATGATTGAACAAAAATATCTCTTAACAGCTTAGAATTTCACTTAAATGTTTAATGTAGAATTCTTTACTAGGTTGATTGATCAATTATACATAAATATAATTATATATTTGTATGAAATGGGTAAAATCTACTATAGTGCTACGTATAAACTATATATACGTATTAATTCGCTCCGAACCAAACCAAGCGGACCTTTGCTCGTGCTTAGCTTGGTTACAAACCGATCCGAGCCGATCGTCTCGTTTACAACCGAGCAAAAATTCGAACGAGCATTTTTCGAGCAAAAATTCAAAGGAGCATTTTTTGAGCAATTCTTAACGAATGTTAAGCGAGCGTCGAGCGGTTTGAACAACCCAACCTTAAGGTGTTAGAGTACTACTTAGTTATATTTTTTATTTCATTAGAAGGTGGGTGTCCACTACCTTGTGATTAATCTATATATAGAATTGTAATCAATCCCATTCTGACACAAACCTATCTTGACCCGAATCCATTCTAACCTATTTTTAAATTAGTATTTTCTGACCCGAACCCATTTTGACCTGGCACCCGTCCCGTCTAACTTGACAGGTATAATCTCTATGTAAGATGTGCCAATGGTAAGAGATCAAACAACAGTAAAAACCTGAGATTGTGTAACTAGGGCTGATTTGGGCACCATGTAATCATGGTCAAAAAGAGACCATGAAGTTTATCGAAGGGTGTAGGAGTCTGTCGAGCAAGAAGCATAGATTTTAGCTTGTTGTATTCTACATAAAGACTCGAAGTCACTAGCATTACAAGGTCTTTTTCCTTGACCAGTTCATCAATATTGGCAAAAGCAGTTGCATGTTCTTGTATCCTTGTAAGGTATGTAGAAGAGGTTTCATCACCCTTCATGTGAAGTTTGAGTAATTGTATTTTTAAGGTGTATTCTCTAGAGGATGTGTGTGGTAAATAGACACGTTCAAGAGATAGCCACAGATCTTAAGATGTAGTGCCTTGGACATGGGGAAAAAGGCTTCTATGTTGGTGGAAGAAATTAGCATTCGTACATAAGCATCATTAACCACCCATGTAGAATAATTTCGGATTAGGTTGAGGTGCAGATGATGGAGGTGGTTCTTTATCAGATGACGATGATGTCGGAATGATGGTTTATGAGCAATCAAATTGTAAGGCCCCATTCCCGGGACGCTTACAGCTGGTCATTCATCGCACAAAAACATATATTTTCATTAACTTAAAGAAAACATTGTAGCGGAATCATTAAAACAGACATTTCATTTCATTAAAATAAACGCTTTTGCAAAATAATACAATATTCATTACAAAATATTGTTTGTTCGCATTATAATACAAAAATATTGTACAAAAGAATGCTATCCAAAATGAGCCTAGTAGCCGCCCCGTGCCATCCTGAGCAACCATTACCTGCCAAATAGGAACACATAAAAGTCAGTGTTGCTAAGTGAGTTCTAGTTTTTTATAAAAACATTACATTACTTTCCATTCGTTAAAACATTTTCTTTACTATCGCACGTGATCACACATCATACATACATCAAGGTAATCATTATTATCTTCATCATAGTTCGTTCCGTACATTTCGCACATTTCGTACTTATCGTACATTTCGCACATTTCGTACTTATCGCACATTTCGTACATTTATTGTCTTTCCATATCTATCTAGGTCCTGTCGTATGCCTAACCCCCCTCTAGAGCACCAAGCAATTCATCTAGGTTAAGCGACAAGGACCCTATATCGCACGTATGGAGTGGTCACCAGGACAGACTCCCCCTGTGTGTGTGAACTCTTATGGGTTAGCCAAGATCGCACGTTGTATAACACACAGTACTTAGGAAATCGCACGTATTGGAGCAGTCACCAAGACTGAACTCTTACTGTGTGTATGAACCCTTATGAGTTAGCCAAAATCGCACGTTGTAGACACACACAGTTGAACTAACAACTCTCAGTGAGTTGTGAACCTCCTTTCAGTTGCTTGCAAGACTTTTCATCCGTTCGTCCATTATGTTCCACTTTCATTATCTTAAATCTTTCACTTCGTTAAGATAATACTTTACGTTCATTAACAATGTCACACCATGTAAAGTCACATCATAATACATAATAAGGAACATAACACACAAACATACGATCAAACATAATCATCAAACATCATCAATCACACATCATCATGCATAAGCATCAATCATACATCATCATGCATACCCATGATATCATCAATGACCTCAAAAGTCAACTTACATGAACCCCCGGGAACCTCCCACGTCAAAGCCTACATCTACACTTTCTCCCGAAAATCAGAAAAATAAACTATGTTCTTTCGGGCGCATGAGCCTTATTTGGGCACTATACAGTCGCATGCCTTTCAGGCGCATGAGAACGCTTAGGTGTATGGACACTATGGGGCGTATGGACTCCCAGTCGCATAGCCTTCAGTCACATAACTTTCAGGCGCGTGACCTGTAGTCGCATGACTTCAATGCGTATGACCCACAGTCGCATAGCATTCAGGCGCATGGACTTCAGTCGCACACTATTCAGGCGCATGGCCTTTAGTCGCATGCCTTTTGGCATTATGGCCTCCAGTAGCATGCCTTTCGGTCTCATGGCTTCCAATCGCATGAGCCCTAGCTGGGTGCAGAATGCAGTCTCTTCGAACCTGAACTACAGATTTCGGACTCTAGCCCTTTTCTAACCTGTTTTAGGCTTAAACCAACCATCCTAAGCCCTAGAAACATGACCACAACATCATTCAAGCATCCCAAGCCCAAACATGAGCCCCACCCATTCGCACACACACACAAGCATACATAAACGGGTTCAACACCCACATAACCAAAAACAGTTTAGGTATGTGTTCCAGCCTCAAAATCGGTCAAAATCATGTAAAAGAGGAGTCCTAGAACTTACCTTGACAGCCTCTTCGAGTATAACTTCCTTCAAACCCGCTTCACTTCGACTTTAGAACTTGATTTCCAAGAGACCCTAAGCTTTTACCCTCTTCTCCTCTCTTCTTCTCTCTTGGCCAATTGAAAGGGGTGTATGGAAGAGTGGTGTGGGCAGCCATGCCTTTTACACCCACTCTTCCAAACTTTTCTTCTTTTTGGCAAGATTGGTCCCTTAACTTGGACTTTATTTATTTTCTTTCTTTTTCTTCTTTCTTTGGCTTTAAGGAAAATAACCGTGTGTTACAAGTCCACCCCCCTTATATAGGTTTCGTCCCCAAAACATGTTATTCCTCGAACAAACGTGGGTAATATTGTCTTATCTCTTCTTCAATCTCCCACGTAGACTCAGATCTCTTTCTGTGCTCCCATTATACGCACATAAGTAGGACCACTTTATTCCTCAATCTCTTCTCTTTATGATCGATGATCGCCACTAGTTGCTCCACATAATTGAGCCATTCATCCACCTTGATATCCTCCAGTGGAACAATCATATCCTCGTCTGCTAAACATTTTCTCATATGAGATGCATGGAATGTCGGATGAATTCCACTTAACTCCTCTGGTAACTCCAGTCTATAGGCCACCTTTCCTACTCGAGCAATGATTCGGAAAGGCCCTATGTACATTGGGCTCAGCTTGCCCCGCTTTCTGAACCGAATGATACCCTTCTAAGGTGAGACTTTCAACATAACTCTATTACCCACCTGGAACTCAATCGGTCTAGGTCGTTTATCAGCATACGACTTTTGTCTACCTTTGGCTGCCTTCATGAAGGTCTTAATTCTTTCTAGCTTATCAGTCGTAGCCTCGACCACCTCGACGCTCCCTAACTCTTTATGGCCAATATCACCCCAACACACGAGTATTTTGCATCTCTACCATATAGCATCTCATAAGAAGGTATACCAATATTGGCATGATAAGTGTTGTTGTATAAGAACTCAGCTAACGGCAAGTGGTCATCCCAACTTCCTCCAAAATCAATGAGGCATGCCTGAAGCATATCTTCCAGCGTCTGAATCGCCCTTTCTGACTGACCATCTGTCTGGGGATGATAAGCCGTGCTAATATGTAACCTCGTCCCCATTGCATCGTGGAATTTCTTCTAGAATTTGGATGTAAACCAGGTGTCATGATTAGACACGATGGACACCAGCACACCATGACGAGTTACAATCTCTTTAATGAACAGATTCGCCAACCTCTCATATGAATAAGTCTCACGAATCGACAAGAAGTGAGCACTCTTCGTCAAACGGTCAACTATCACCCATATGGCATCATAACCTCGCGCACTACGTGGCAACTTTGTAAGAAAATCCATGGTGATGTGCTCCCACTTTCACTCCGGTACATCCAAAGGTTGGATCTTCCCATATGGCTTTTGGTGCTTGGCCTTCACTTGTAAACAAGTAAGGCATTTACTCACATACTCCACCACATCATGCTTCATACCCGGCCACCAATAATCTTTCTTCATGTCTTGGTACATCTTTGTAGCACCAGGATGAACAGAGTCGAGTCTTATGAGCTTCATCCATAATCTTCATGCGTAGATCCCCAAAACGAGGAATCCACATCCGCCAAAATCGGGTTCTAACGCCGAGTGTGTTTTCACCCAATTCCGCAACCAGACCTTTCATCCTTTCAGAGTTAAGATGATCTTCTTTCAATGCCTCATCTTAAAACTCCTTGACCTGCTTCATCACATTAGAGTTCATGATCAACTAGTAAGCTTTCACCCTAATCGGCTCGGGTCTCTCCTTCCAGCTAAAGGCATCCGCCAGCACGTTGTCTTTGCCCAGATGGTAATGGATCTCATAATCATAATCTTATATGAGCTCCAACCATCTCCTCTACCTCATGTTCAAATATTTCTGCTCGAAGAAGTACTTCAAGCTCTTGTGGTATGTGAATATGGTGCACTTCGTCTCATACAGGTAATGCCTGCAAATCTTTAACGCGAAGACCACGGCTGCTAGCTCCAAGTCATGAGTAGGATATTTAACCTCATGAACTTTCAACCGTCAGGATGCATAGGCTATAACCTTTCCTCTTTGCATCAACACACATCCCAACTCCGAGTAGGAAGCATCAAAATAAACCACCAAATCTTCACTCCCACCGGGTAACGACAAAACAGGAGCTTGAGTCAATCTCTCCTTTAACTCCTCAAACGCCTTCTCTTGAGCTTGACCCCACACAAAATTTACATAATTACAGGTCAACTTGGTTAATGGAGAAACGAACTTAGAGAAGTCTTGAATAAACCTTCTGTAATAGCCCGCCAAACCCAAGAAACTACGAATCTTAGATGGCGTCTTTGGAGACTTCCATTGCATCACCGCCTCCACCTTTGCCGGATCAACCATAATCCCTTAGGGATTCACCACGTGACCCAAGAATTGAACCTCGCGCAACCAGAATGCGCACTTGGAGAATTTAGCATACAACTTCTCCCTTCTCAACGTCTCCAACACCTCTCGAATGTGACGGCATGCTCCTCTTCACTCTTGGAATAAATCAAGATATCATCGATAAATGCAATCACTGATTTATCCAACATCAGGTGACACAATCAATTCATCAAGTCCATAAAAGTAGTCGGCACGTTAGTCAACCCAAATGACATAACGAGAAACTCGTAGTGACCATAACGCGTGCGAAAAGCTGTTTTAGGAATATCCTGCTCTTTCACCTTTAGCTGATGGTAGCCCGATCAAAAGATCTATCCTCGAGAACCAACTAGCACCTTGAAGCTGATCAAACAAATCATCAATTCTCGATAACGGGTATCAGTTCTTTACCATCAACTTATTCAGCTCGCGGTAGTCGATACACATCCTCATGTTACTGTCTTTCTTCTTCACGAATAAGACCGGAACACCCCGAGGAATGATACTCGGTCTAATGAACCCCTTATCTAGCAGCTCTTGTAATTGCTTCATCAACTCTTTCATCTCAGTCGGAGCCAATCGATACGGTGCCTTAGCAACTGGTTGGGCACCTAGTATCAAGTCAATCTGGAACTCGATCTCTCGGTCAAGTGGCACTCCTGGTAAGTCTTCGGTAAATACATCTGGAAAGTCACACACAACCAGTACATCAGACAGTTGTGGTGTTGGTGTATCCACATCCTTAACATAGGCCAAGTAGGCATTGCATCCATGCCTCATGCATTTTCCCGCCACCGCCATAAAAATCACCTTCGGAATCGTAGTGTCCCGATCACCATAAACCATCACCAAACTCCCGTTAGGCGCTATTAGTATAATCATATTCTTGCGACACATAATGTTTGCCTTGTAGTCCACCAACCAATCCATTCCAAGGACTACATCGAAACCGCCTAAGGTTATCACGAATGGTCTAACAAGAAACTTATGACCTTCTAATTTCACATCACAACCCTCTATCATCTCAGAAATCCTAGTAGACTTACCTATGGCAGTTTCTACATCAAAGGGCGCATCAACACTCCTACTACTAACAGCCAGTTTAGCACAGAAAGCAGCTGAAATAAAACTTTTACTAGCACCAGAATCGAATAACACAGAGGCTAAAGTTTGGTTTACTAGAAACGTACCTAACACAACATCAGGGTCCGTCCTAGCCTCCTCCTTCGTCATCATGAATGCTCTGGAACTCGTCCTCTGCCCTTCTCCTCCAGCCTTCTTCACTCCCGAACCTTCAACCCTCGGCTTTTTACAGTCCCTGCTAATATGGCCAGTCGCCCCGCAATTATAACATCTTACAACCCCACCATCTCTAGCCATATGACTAGGCTTCCCACACTTAAACCAGATGTTTGATCCCCATTTGCATTCTCCCGGATGCTCCTTCCCGCATTTACCACACCTCTTCGACCCCGCACCAGGTGTGACCACATGGCGGTCATCCACCCGTGCCTTTTTGTTACTCGTCGGGGCACCACCCCGACCAAAAATCTTCCCATTCTAGTTCCGGTCACCACCACCTTTTTTGCTGCCTTCAGCCACCACCACAGTTCTCTCATCATACAACCTCCCTGCCAAATCAACCGCCGCCCTAAACGTGCTCGGTTGGGCAGCGATCATGTGCCTACGGACATCCTCCGGCAAGCCCTGGATATACCGCTTAATCTTTCGTGACAGAGGCATCATCTGATACGGCACCAATCGTGCCATCTCATTAAACTTCGTGGTGTATTGCTGATGAGTCATTGTTCCTTCCTCCAGCAGTAGGAACTCCTTTCCACCTTATCCATTTCCCTATGAGGACAAAACTTCTCGATCACCAACTTCTTCAGCTCTGCCCACTTCATCCTTCCAATTGCCCGACTACCCTCGGCTTGGGCAATATTGTCCCACCAACACAGAGCTGAATCCACAAACGAGTGGATAGCAAACTTCACCTTCTGGTCTTCCTGACACTCGCTGATATCAAGAACAGCTTCTATCTCCCTCACCCACCGGTGAGCAACAGCAGCAGTTGTAACATCTGCTCATTTTGAAAATGTAGACCTGAACCCGTTCTGTTGGTTTTATAAATCAAGCACATTAATTCAAACTATTTCTATCATTTTGGTCTTTTAAAAACAATCAATGTGTTATTTAACTAATTTCGTGAAATTAGTGATTTAAAATTTACATTTAATCTTCCATTTAATAAGTTTATAAGTTTATGTGGTTTTATATAACATTTATGAAATTCTAATTATTATATAAAAATAATAATTATATTTCAAAATTCTACAAAAGTTATATAAGTTTATATTAAATATGAAATTTATAAAGATAAATAGATGTATCAAGATTATCATTTGTTTTACCACCTTAATAATTTGATAATTAATAAGATATATAATTTATATAATGTTTAATAAATAAATAAATGAAATAATCATTTAAAATTTGGATTTTATAAAGTACAGGGTTGGGAATGTAATTATTAAAACTTTGTTTTAAAAGTTTTGGCATAAAATAATAACAATATGAAACCTGAGGGGCTGAAAGTGTAAATTGCTAAATCAACCCCTCCCTATCCCGTCGACTCTTTTCTTCTCGGCCAAACGCTTCATTTAAATGCACCAAAACGCTTGATCGACCAATATCACTCGAATTCAATTTAAATGCACCCAAACGCTTCATATAAATGCAATTAAACCGACCTTAACTATCCCTTATCAGTTTCGAACTTTAAATATAAAATGGTTATTTGAATAAATATTTAATTGTTCATCTAATCATTTAGGCATGTTATATCATAATTAGTTAATAAATTCATTCATTAACTTTTATTTAAATTCTTGAAATTTATAAAAACAATATAAATTGCTTTATTCTTATTTTAAGGTTTTGTATTGTAAAACCTTTATGATAAATCATTTTAAAAGCTCAAAACTTTATAAAATGATTTTAAATAATTTTAATGTCATTTAAATAAGTATTTAGTCACTTATCTGTATCAAGTTTTTAAATAATTAATTCTTCTCATATGTTATACATAATTTCTATTAAATCAATAACTTAAATTGTTAAAACATTTTAATTATTCTTAAACTTAATTGATTTATATTATCATTATTAAACCAAAACATAAACGATTCATTATTTTACTTAATTATTTAAATCCTCAAATTCAGATTGAAACCCTAGTTCACGTCTCATTGTTAATCTTATTATCGAACTTAATCTTGGAATCTATACGTGTAGGCAACTTGTAAGAGAAATCGTTGGAGCCTCGTTTAATTCTTATCATCATCGTTTATATATCATTTGAGTATATCTATACCTCTTTTTTTATATTTTCACACTTTGGGGTGAAACATGTTACTATATAACCATTGCACTTGTAAAACCTTTGATTCTTGTAAAGTTATGGCAATTTACTTGTGTTTTGTGGTTAGTTAAACTTTGTAGCTACCATGTAATGTCGAATATATATACAATCATTAACTATTGCTAGCCTGGCGACGTCATAGATCTATGGGCCTGACAAGCCTGCTTGGTTGATCTAAGTACACTTAGCTAATCGTATATACTTGTAAACGTTTGAGACTTGTAAAAATTTGTCAAGGTTTTATTGTGCATTCTGTCTTACATCCCTAGTTACTTTGTTCTCTAACTTACAACATGAATTGCCATCTTTTATATACTTATGTATTGAAAACTATGGGAATCTCACCAACTTTATAGTTGACCATTTATTTTTAACATGTTTCATGTTTGATACTTGTGGATTTCTCTTCGTGCTCATATAAGACTTGGACCTAGTTTAACTAAATATGTTATTTCTTTGTTTGAAGCTTTTCTATTGTATGGACTTATTTGTCTTGTAATATTCCATGAATAATGATATTTCATAATATTCCAACTTAATTAGTTCCATGTGCTATGAACAATCGTTTCACATTCGTCCGCCCCGATGATTCCGCCATCGGTCGGGGTGTGACAGTAGTGTCGTTACCATCAAAAGTAAGGGGCTTGCATCTTTGAAATGCCCCGTAGTTAAAGCCTCGTGTCACCTCCGGTGCAGGCTCTTCTTCCTCTTCTTCATCATCAGAGAGAACCG
This sequence comes from Flaveria trinervia, assembly GCA_025506515.1. Taxonomy (NCBI): domain Eukaryota; kingdom Viridiplantae; phylum Streptophyta; class Magnoliopsida; order Asterales; family Asteraceae; genus Flaveria; species Flaveria trinervia. The sequence continues at coordinate 76,052,071 of CM046447.1, forward strand.
GTTTAGGCTACGGTCGCTCCCGTCCTCCCGAGGACCTATTTCTCTCCTTTCTTTCTCCTTCCCTTATGGCCTTTATCACTTTATTCACCATAGACGGTAAGATTGTCTGCATGACCTAATGAACTTCTTCCACAATAGCCACGTTTACTAAGGCTCTCAAATTCGCAATCTCATCACCGCCCTCCGAATGAAGGGTCTCGGGTTCTTCATCAACCATATTTTTGGCCCTAGGCCTTCCTCTTATGGCCCGTGGTTCAGTACCACAACCTCCACCACGTGAAGCTTTCGATGATCTACCACCGGCCATCCTCAAAATACACTATAAGATTTAAACACCAACATGGTCATTCAAGGGAACAGCTCAGTTTATGTCAAGTATAGTAAGTCCCTAATTACAGTAGCCAGTTATGATTAGCCACTTACTTTACTCTTCATACCCCAAACATTTCATATCCTGACTATATCAGTATCTAAATCTACTAACAGCACATAAATCACATAACATGCGCATGTAATACCGGTTAACATTAAGAAAATTCCTGATGGCACGCAGCTACACGGACTGGCATCTCTTCCCTTTCCGTCTCATTTTCAGTTTATATTGAAAATTTACCCATTTCACTTAAACTTTGGCTCTGATACCAACTTGTAAGGCCCCGTTCCCGAGACGCTTACAGCTAGTCATTCATCGCACATAAAACATATATTTTCATTAACTTAAAGAAAACATTGCAGCGGGATCATTAAAACAGATGTTTCATTTCATTAAAATAAATGCTTTTGCAAAATAATACAACATTCATTACAAAATATCGTTTCTTCGCATTATAATGCAAAAACATGTACAAAAGAATACCATCCAAAATGAGCCGAGTGGGCGCCCCGTGCCATCCTCAGCAACCATTACCTGCCAACTGGAAACACATAAAAGTCAGCATTGCAGAGTGAGTTCTAGTTTTCTAAAAAGATTACATTACCTTCCATTCGTTAAAACATTTTTTTACTATCGCACGTGATCACACATCGTACATACATCAAGGTAATCATTATTATCTTCATTATCGTTTGTTCCGTATATTTCGCACATTTCGTACTTATCGCACATTTCGTACTTATCGCACATTTCTTACATTTATTGTCTTTCCAATTCTGTCTAGGTCCTGTTGTATGCCTAACCCCCTCTAGAGCACTAAGCAATTCATCTAGGGTTAAGCGACAAAGACCTCATATCGCACGTATGGAGTGGTCACCAGGACAAACTCCCCCTGTGTGTGTGAACTCGTATGGATTAGCCAAGATCGTACGCTGTATAACACACAGTACTTAGGAATTCACACGTATTGGAACAGTCACCAAGACTGAACTCTTACTGTGTGCATGAACCCTTATGAGTTAGCCAAAATCGCACGTTGTAGACATACACAGTTGAGCTAACAACTCTCAATGAGTTGTGAACCTCCTTTCAGTTGCTTGCAAGACTTTTCATTCGTTCGTGCATTATGTTCCACTTTCATTGTCTTAAATCTTTCACTTCGTTAAGATAATACTTTACGTTCGTTAACGATGTCACACCACGTAAAGTCATATCATAATACGTACTAAGGAACATAACACACAAACATACGATCAAACATAATCATCAAACATCATCAATCACACATCATCATGCATAAGCATCAATCATACATCATCATGCATACCCATGATATCATCAATGACCTAAAAGTCAACTTACATGAACCCCCGGGAACCTCCCAAGTCAAAGCCTACATCTACACTTTCCCCTGAAAATCATAAAAATAAACTATGTTCTTTCAGGCTCATGAGCTCTATTTGGGCGTATGGGCACTATTCAGTCGCATGGCCTTTCAGTCGCATGAGAACGCTTAGGTGTTTGGACACTATGGGGCGTATGGACTCCCAGTCGCATAGCCTTCAGTCACATAACTTTCAAGCGCGTGACCTGCAGTCGCATGACTTCAATGCGTATGACCCACAGTCGCATAGCATTCAGGCGCATGGACTTCAGTCGCACACTATTCAGGCGCATGGCCTTCAGTCGCATGCCTTTCAGCATTATGGCCTGCAGTAGCATGCCTTTCGGTCTCATGGCTTCCAATCGCATGAGCCCTAGCTGGGTGCAGAATGCAGTCTCTTCAAATTTGAACTGTAGATTTCGGCCTCCAGCCCTTTTCTAACCTGTTCTAGGCTTAAATCAACCATCCTAAGCCCTAGAAACACAACCACAACATCATTCAAGCATCCCAAGCCAAAACACGAGCCCCACCCATTCGCACACACACACAACCATACACGAACGGGTTCAACACCCACACAACCAAAAACAGTTTAGGTATGTGTTCCAGCCCCAAAATCGGTCAAAATCATGTAAAAGAGGGGTCCTAGAACTCACCTTGATAGCCTCTTCGAGTAGAGCTTCCTTCAAACTCGCTTGACTTTGACTTTAGCACTTGATTTCCAAGAAACCCTAAGCTTTTGCCCTTTTCTCCTCTCTTCTTCTCTCTTGGCCGATTGAAAGGGGTGTATGGGAGAGTGGTGTGGGTAGCCATGCCTTTTACACCCACTCTTCCAAACTTTTCCTTTTTTTGGTAAGATTGGTCCCTCAACTTGGACTTTATTTTTGTTCTTTCTTTTTCTTCTTTCTTTTGCTTGAAGGAAAATAACCGGGTGTTACACAAATTATTGGTTATAAGAAACAACTGAATCATTATTTTCCAAAAACCATAATTGGTTAGAGATAAGGTAAAACCAAACTTGTGAGATTGTTTCTCAGTTGTAGAAAAGATTGCAAGTAAGGCCATCGTAAGCCAAAAGAGAATAGGGTTAGGGTGGTAAAAGTGTTGTGACATTATGGTTAGGGTTTAAAGGTGTGGTGGTAGTAGGGTTAAGATTTAAGGGGTATGGTGGTAGTAGGGTTAGGTTTAAGGGGTGTGGCAGCAGTAAGATTAAGGTTTGAGGGGTGCGGCGGCAACCGCGGTGGGCAACAGTAGGTAAGGGTGTGCATGGTTGGTTTGGTTCGGTTTTAGCCTAAAATCGAAACCAAAACCGATATTTTGGTTTCTAGGTTTTAAAAACCTTTTGTTTTTAGTTTTTGGTTTTCAGTTTTCACTTCGGTTGTTGTTTGGTTTCGGGTTTTTTTTCGGTTTTGTTTTTGGGCTTCAAGTTTTTATTTTTCAAAAGTGATTCAAAGTAATGAATTTAAGCTAAAACTTCATGCTTACATCATTTTTTTGATCTTCAAACATAATCTATATAATCTTATAAATTACTTAACATTAAAAGTAATTACAATTAATAAAATACAATAATAAAAAATTCAATAAAACCATTCAATCTACCAAGAAAAAGTTTAAATATTATTCTAGAAACCTAATTATCTATCTGTTTTAAACAGCATAAGGTAAATAAGTAATTTATAAGCTAGTCATGTTTATAAATTTATGAATACACCTTTTGATTTACAAGTTCGGTTTTATAGTTTCGGTTCGTCTTTTTGGTTCCGTTACAAGCAAAACTGAAACCGAACCGAAAAATGGTTCTTAAAAAATCAACAAACGAAACCGTCATTTTCTTATTGGTTTTGGTTTTTTCGGTTTGGGTGCGCGGTTATTTCAGTTGCGGTACGGTTTTTTTTAATTTCTTGCACACCACTAGCAGCAGGGTTGTGGCGGTAGCTATATGCTATGGCGGCAGTATGACGATAGCAGCAAGATGTTTTACGGTTAAGATTTAACTTGGCTCTAATACCAAGTTAAATTTTGATTGTAAATTGTTTGTGTATTGATGATGATGATTACAACTGATATATACATGCATTTAAATACATATATATATAGAGAGAGAGAATATATATACAACTTAGAACCCTCTAATATATAATACTAATCATCAAGTACATAAACTATCTAATAGATAATTTTAAGACCAAGGGTATTGAAATTAGCAAGGCTTGATATTGATGACTTTAACATCAATATCCGACGGAAAAAAATTCATGTTACAACATTAATAAAAATAAACATGTGATGTAACGTAAGGGTGAGCAAAAAACCAAAATAAACGAACAGTAACCAAAATAACCGACGTAACTGAACCTATAAAACCGAAACCGCTAAAAAGCCAACGGTTTGGTTTGATGATTTTTTAAAAACCGAATTTTTCAGGTACGGTTTTGGTTTTGCTTGTAAGAAAAACCGAACTGAAACCATATAATCAAACTTGTAAATTTAGAGGTGTAATTATATACTCATAAAAATTATTAGCCTATTAGTTACTTATTTAACTTGTGTTATCTAAAATAGATTAGATATTTAGGTTTCAAGAATAGTATTTAATTTTTTTTTATTTGAATTGATAGATTAAAATGTTTTATTGAATATATTGTACTTGTGTTTTATGAATTGCATTTAATATTAATGTCAACTAAATTATAAAAATATATAAATTATATTTAGAGATCAACAAAATAATGTAACGTCAAAGTCTTTGTCTTAAATTCATTACTTTAAAACAATTTTTTTCTAAAACTTGAAGCACAAATGGTAAAACCGAAAAAAAACTAAAAACCGAAATCGAAGTTAAAACCGAAAACCAAAAACCGAAAAAACTTAAACCGAACGGTTTTAAAAACCTAGAAACTGAAATATCGATTTTTGATTTTGGTTTTGATTTTAGGCCAAAACTGTATCAAACCGATCATACACACCTCTAATGTAGCCTGTAATGTAACGGATCCATAATTTTTCGTTATTAGGAGCAAAGAATGGACCACTCAAGACGGATCAGTTACAACAAAAAAGGCTCTATTTGAACGGATTAAATAATAACTTTTTCAACTAATTTCTAAAGGAAATGAATAAAAAATACCTTCACATTTAGCATTAAGATCCTACAAATACCCTTGGTTTAAATAGTTGAACGTTAGATACTAGAAAGTAATAAATCAATTAAAATTTACAACTATACACTATCTTGAGACTTAACGTGAGATAATTTAACCGAGCAGCTTAACTAAAACAATTAAACACTAAGAAAGAATTCCTTAAAATCATACCAAACAACCAAGCTAAAACCAAGGTAGAATTCGATTTATTAATATGTTAAGTTTAACTCGCGACTACTAAAGGATTGAAGAATAAGATATGTGATTGACTACCTAACAACAACAAAAATATAGAAATAAAAAAAATACCAAATTAACAAGAAAATAACAATAAACAACAAAGAACTAAAAGTAATTTAACATTTTCACGGCAAAAACTAGAGTTGATTTAATAAATTAGTAATTGAAATTACTAAAATTGCAAAAGCAAACAAAATTCTAGATACCCAAAATTGACAAATTGATCTAACCAACGTATTTCGCCGATGTTATCGGATTAATAAAACCATAATCGATGGGGAGTATAAATGGGCCTAACATGAACAAAATGAAATTGAATTGACAAGTATATACTATATCTCGAGCCATTAGCTAGCTTTATTTACGAATGGTCACTCGTATTCTATAAACACAAACATCGCTGATGATACGATCCACCCACCACTTCAATAAAAAACTACCATCCGAAGGTTTACTGTAGTAGTAGTAGTAGTAATAATAATAATAAGAATAATAACGACAACGACAACGACAACGACAACGACAACGACAACGACAACGACAACGACAACGACAACGACAACGACAACGACAACGACAACGACAACGACCGAATCTGAATTTCACCTCAAAAATATCATGGTGACATAAATATTTTCAAGTAAAAATTCATAATATGTCGAGGGTTGCATCAAATTGAGGGGACGTTTGGTTAGAAGGAATGAAATGAAATAAAATTGGGAAAATAGTATAATTTTCAAGTAAAAAATATATTTGAGTGGGTAATGAAATATAAAACTAAAAGAACGTTTCACCTCAAATTTCCTTAGTTGTAAGATTTCAAATTCCCTCTTTATAGATGGAAGAATTTTGAAATCCCACGACTAAAGGATTTTGAGGTGAAACATTCCATTAGATTTACTTTTAATTATTCACTCAAACATAATTTTACTTGAAAATTATACTAATTTTTTAATTTTATTCCGTTTCATTCATTTAACCAAACGCAACCTAAGTCTTATAAGTTATTGTAATCTGGATAAATCAATTATCCAACTTCATGTGGAAAGCCCAATCTGTTTATTGGTCTAAAAGTACGTCGGAAATTGATTATTGATTCGATTGGATCAGGTCTGAAACAAAACCTGACTGTTTTGTTTTATAGAAAACTTATTTCATAAAATAAATTCCATGCTTATAATTATATTCTTTTTACTTCGGTTTAGGACCTTACCGGTCTAGATCGACTGGTTTTCAATTGCCGAAGTTCATAATTCAGATTCGGTTTCAGTTTCTGATTCAATCCCAGTCCAGCTTCAACCCAGGGAATGGCATCATATCCCATAAAGTTCAGGTACTTTCTATACGAAGGGAATAGAACCGACTTCAAATATCTCAACTAATAGAGCTAAACCCATAAAACCGTTTGGCCCTCGAAAAAGAAATGTACCAAAGAACTATAAAATTCAAAACCACAGCTTCTATCGAGCCAATCACGATATTTCATGTATGTCTAGCAAAAATACCACCAGAAAGCTTCATCCTTTTGGCACCTTGCTGTTCTTGCACTCCCTGACTACCTCCCCCTGAACCACCCTTAACGTGCTGGAACAAGCAACTGGAACCGTGCCTGCAACCTTTAGGGCTATTGAAATACGCACATGGTCCCCATTCTTGGGACCTAATCGGCTTCACATATCCTTGTGGTTTATCATTCTCTTGACTCATCCCATGTAGCAAGACAAGTCTCCTGTAGTAATTCACATCCTTGACCACAGCAGGCCTAGTTTTGACAGAATCATCTCGTAAATGAACCCCATACTTATTGATTAGTTTCCTTAGTTCACCCACGTCAACTTTTTTGTTGGACCTCGGCTTTTGACTTTCTGTGTGACTATAAATTTGCTCTATCATGCTTTTTACACCTTGAGACAGGGGACTATATGGTGCTGATGGCGACCACGTGCTGTAACCATGAATGGCTGATCTTGTGTTAGGCGTGGGAACAGAAAAACGGTCATTAGGTTGTGCATGCGTGATTACTGAATTCTGATAGGCCAAGAGTCTATGTTCCTTCATCAACTTATCAAGCATACCCGGGTTACAAAGAAGCTGAATAAGCAACTCCAGGTCAATTTGACTTCCTGGTTCCTTGGACTTGATCAAAGCCACAAGTGCCACAGCTGTGCCTATCACTTTATCTCTTGGTAAAAGAGGTTGCGTAGTTTTTTCTCCTACTTTTGCAGTGGGGCCACAGTCATCAAGTGATGTTTCATCAGTAATGACATCAAGGGGGATGACAGGGATTCTGCTAACATCATTAAAATTGAGTGCATTTGATGCAACATGCGGACTACAAGAAAGTAGATAAACATGCTGATCATTACCTACAGTATATTAAACATGTCAAAATTTGTTCACAAAAGGGTAAAGATCTTACTTAGGAGGAATGTCAGATTCGTGATAATAGATTACTTCAGCTGTTCTTGATTCTCTTTGGAGTTGGATACGAATTTCTTGGCTCTCAGAGCCCGCTTCCATTTTCCAATCCGGGTCCACCAAAAACTGTTTCATTTAGGGATTTAAACAAGAGAAACCTAAAGCATAATTAAGTTGCCAAGAAATCATGGATTATATCTTACTCGAGGTGGGCATGACCAACATATTTGTGGGATATTATGGAAACTCGTCCCTGAAGGTTGAACCCAAGAAGTCCTAAAATGTTGTTTCCAAGGATTTTGACAACCGACTCCATGTTTACTTTCCCCCTTTCCCAGCATTTAATCTAAAAAGTAAGTAATGTTAGGCATTTTCTTATGTACAATGAGATGTTATATATCTACGTGTGTTTACCCATAAAATGCTAACATGATCATTAGTAAGGAACCACTTAGACAAAGCCGATCAATAAAAAAAAATTTGATTTACAAGCATTAAAAGTAACAAATTATAGGACTATAAATTGTAGGTTAATATGTAAGTTTAGCATTAGTAAAACTACAATAATATGTTATGACGATAAGCCTTTATTAATACTCAATCTGTGCATGTGCTATAAAGATTTATCGGTTGATCACTTATCAAAAAAGTTTCTATTACCACAGTAACGGACAAGATTTCCTACAGTCAATCTCTTTCCAATTACAAAACTGATCAACCATTAATGTAACCTTGACCTCCGTGATGGAGATCATTAGGGAAAATCACAAATTGAGTTCAAAAGATCAAACTCAGTTATAATCATTGAAACTAAAAAAAATGTTTCCTTGAACATATGTCACGCATACCTGGAATCATTTACTTGGCCCAGACATTAAAAGTTACCAGTTGATCTAACTTTACCAAATTCATGGTTCAAAGCAGGAAAAAACTTGTCATCTTATCATAATCACATTAGAACATGTGTTATGGTGAGTGAGATTTCACCCCTGATCACTCAAGGTGTGCTATGGTCTCGCTCACACACTCACCATTCGTTTAGTGTTATTATCTAAGAAAATACTACATCCTCTCACACGTCAATTCACGCACCATATCATGTGCTCTTATTCACAACCATATGGGTACACATAAATGATGACCAAGGGAAAACAGGTAAGAGAATCAGTGCAGCATACAGGCCTGACCAGAGCAGCAGCAAACTAATGTACATCAATTAATCAATTAAGGATTCGAAATCAACACTACTTACGTAAAATCATCTTGCCATCACTAATTTCAACCAAAAACCAGTAAATGATTATGAGCAGATGCACCAAGATTCCGTAACTATTAATCTTAAACTGCAAATCATGTAACTTAATCACACGTACCTCACAATAGCAGTTGATCAGGAACACCAAAGACGAACTCCTGCAACTAATCTTCGATCGACAGCTACCAAGGGAGCACAAATACAAATACTAAACCAAAAAAAAAACATGCATCAAACAGAATCTTGAAATTGAAATGAGGTACAAGTTCAGAGTGCAAATCTGCGTATGGATGAAATCAAGAATGCAAACTGATTAAAGAATGGAACGAACCCTAAAAGTTGTAGAAAGAGACGGAAAGGCGGTGAGGAGAAGAAAGGGATGAAAAACCCTAAGGGATGTTTTGATAGAAAATGGAGAAAAGGAAGAAGAAGAAGAAGAAGAAGTGAGGAAGAGAGTTGATAGTTGTAAAAGGCATGAAAAAAAAGGTTATGAGTTGTGTGAGTGTGGTGTACGTCGTCTCTGTTTTTGTTTTTCAGTCGATTCTGCTTTTCCGATTTCCGATTACCGAGATATGGTGTGATATCAACAGTTGAAGGAGGTGACTTTTTTCTACAGTTTTTTTTCTTGAACATCCAACATTTCATAATGAGTATGGCAAGACATGGTACATGAGTTCAAAAGGTAATATGATAAACATTGGCATTTACTTTTATTTCTAATCTATGGATCTATAGATATGTTGTGATGACATAAGTGATTTAAGGACCATGTCCGATCAAAGAGCACGAGTCCTGTCACAAGCTGGGCGTGGCTATGAGCCCCGCCCCATTTCAAACCCCACTTTACCATGAAGCATAGCCTCGCGCTATAAGATGGAAGGGCAAAGAAACAGACATAACATAGCCAAAGAAACATAAGGCAAAGGAAAACCAAATACAACCAATGAGTAAATAACAAAAGTATGTGTCAGATCAAAGAATAGAATTAACCTCAATGATATGACACATAAGTGTAGTAACATATTGTATTTTTATTTCTTCATACAAGTGGAAGTCACATTCAACCCAAAACTACCATTGGCCCCATGTAGGAACCACATTCAAGGGGTGCGATATTCACAATGTGACCACGGTGCTACATTAGACAACGTCGTGAGCGTGGTGACTATACTGTTAAATCTAGTTTAAGTATTATCATATACAATTTTATTTTACTATTAATATGATATATAAATTTAAAGATCAATTAATACATTAAAAAAAGTTTCTACTATTGTCAAATGTCACACAACACCTATATTTATCATAACCCAAATGTAAAGCATTTTATGAGTTTAAAGTTACTATTATATTTAGCCAAAATATTTATATGAAATTTACTAACAACTAATTAATCTTATAAACCCGTACATATTCGTCTAATTAAAATGATGTTCGAATCAAATAAAAGCAAACTTCAAAAGTTGAAGAGTATAATTTTAAGTCTCGTAAACTTCTAGACCTTTTACGTTCACCTTTAGAGAGCAACACGTTATTCTTACCACAAAACAACAAAATATTTGTTATGAAAAATGCTGAAAATTTTAAAATTCATCAACCTCCAAAAATGTTAAGTTTCCACAGTTTTTACAACATCATCCAAAACGTTCCAAAAACCGAAGTGTTTAGATTTGAGAATCTAAAACATCTCTCTCAGCGAATATCGATCAAGAACTCATCAATAGTAAACACGCAAAAATCCTACCTCAATCGATGATCATATAATTACCAAATCAAATACAATTATCCTGTCATTGATTCGTGAATACTTCATGTATGAAGGTTTCCACCCCCAAAATCGATATTGAATTACAACCTTAACCAAAACTAAAGCATTTAGAAACCATAACAATTATATTACATCCAAATATCATAAAAAACTAATGTTGCATGTTACTTCTTCATCTGATGACTTGTTACTCCTTGCTAGTCTTAGTTTTCTTTATAGCTTTCTACATTCGAATTCAGGCTTTGGATGTCCTTGATGTATATGGTCACTTGCAGTCTCAATGACATAAAAATGACTATTTTACATTCGCCATCATGGACTAAGCTTGGTTTAAATACATAGAAACTGAGCAAGAAAGAAGTTGACCTAAGTATCAGGCTTGAGCTGCAATGGTGCACCATTTTAAGCAGAGGAATGGCTCGTGGTTGTTTTTAAATCAGCAGCTGTTGCTGCAAATGGCTTGACCGATGAGCAAAGCGGTTCAGGTCCACCAGCAGCAATTCTTTTGCATAAAGCATCACAGTTACTAATCACTTCGGTTAGCCTTCCTTTCAGCTCCCCCAGCTCCACTTGTAACTCCTCAACTGATTGCAAAATTGTAATCTGGTTAGTTGTTTATAATTTTTATTCTCCATTTGAGGAAAATTACAGCAACATATGCAGCGTAGACACATATCCGATCAATCCAAACAATCTCACTTGTTTAAACATTTAAGCAAAACCGACCAATATTTATTATGCTAATATGTATGTGTTGTGAAGTTCATATAAGTGGATTCAAAAGATTCTCGTATATATCGTTATTATAAAGCATTTAGAATATTTAATGAAAGGTGAAATATACATGACATACATGTAGACTTTTCTTATGGTTTTGATGGAATGCAGAAGCATGAGATGACAAATTAACGAATGCCTGGATGAATTTATGTGGTAACATTTGTGTAATGATATTATGTGGTTATATCACTGTGATTTAAAAAGGTGACTTTGAAGTTTGGAACATTAAAATCTTGTTCTAATGGCACAGAAAGTTTTATGGTGATTTAAGAGGATACCCAATAAATGTTTAATTCAAAAGGGTGCCAACATTAAAGGGATAAAGATATATGATCTTAATTATTTGTACTTTTTTACAACTCAAGTCTTTAAATAACTTAAAGATAGCTCAAGGATCATACACATAATGATACACTATGAGACGATTAAGAAACGAGCCAAGACGGAAAATGGGATTAGCATCAGATGACCAACTTGCAACAATTTGAGTGATAAAAGAAAGTTAACCGACTTTTCATATAAGTGGCGAGTAGTATACCTCCAGATAAGTGAATTGATGTTGTCTTCATTGCCGAGACAGAGTAGTTATATCTTCGAAGAAGTTTCACTGCCAAAGCATCTGCAAGTTCTATCTTGTTTTCTATTTCTTCCTGCAGAAAAGACCAACATTTTCTAAACTGTATATAAAACCAAACATTCTACTGCCAATCAAAACAAATTGGTCCCACTAAAGACGGAAAACCAACTTCTTAGAGCTCTTAATGTTAACAGATCCTATACAAACCACGGGTTGACCAACATATTTATCCAACTGTATTTACTGAATTAAAAGCGAACCTGTCTTTTGTTGATGTTTTGAGCCTTTTTCTCTTGCAACTCTTGGTACACTGAAAAAAGATCTAGTAGCGCCTTTGGATCTACAATGCCTATCAGAAGCACAATAAAAAAGGATCAATACAACAGAATTGATCAACCAAAATCATTGCGTGTGTTTAAATTCTAGAACGTTTAGCTCCTTCCAATATCTTAAAGCACCTAATAATAAGATGCCCTTCATGAAGTTAAAAGTAAAGTTCTAATAATAACCTCTATCGTTGGCTCTCTTATGTTACATCCAGACCCTTGTACCAACCAATATTATCCGCCTCACTAACGAGGAACTCACAGGTTTGCTTTTGGTTATCTTGGTGAAAACTTCCTATGAGATCACTCAATGTGTGTTGCTCCTAACGAAACACACTTATATATGTAGTTGTGCTCTCATCCATAGTCGATGCGCCCAAAGGCTATGATGGAATTTGAGGTTTGGCATTCCTAATAACCTAGCATCTCTCATGTGAATGGAACGATCAACGAAGAGAGATTTGCCTTAGGGGACAATTTTTGACTGCTCTTACCAACAGAATATCAACTAGCACAACTAAAGGAGTATAACATCTATACCTGTATTATCAGAAGTTGATGGCTTCCTGACCAATATATCCGTCAAGCTGCTCTCTGTTGATGCAGACGTCAATATCGGAGACGCCTGCACTAGAAAATTCAACATATGAATCACAAACACACCAACTTATGAAGAAACAATAGCAGCATGAACAAAATTTCAACTTTTACAAACAAAATTCACATCAGCGTAAGTGATCATAGAACCCTTCAACCAACTGCATAATCCGACTACTATTGGATATAAATGCACAACAAGAAGCATATGATTTTGCATATGATTTAATGATTATATGAACATCTCACAGGCATACATCTGGTGAATAAAAACTCACAATTTGAAGGGATCTAAGCGTCTCTAGCACGGGATCGGCAACCTCAAATCGCTGGGAGACGGTGGTGATTCCATCATCGGTGTTCTTTATAGGAGAAATGAAAATATTGATGATTAGAGTGATGATTAGTATGATGAAATTAATTGTGGTGATATGTTTAGGTTAAAGAGGGGGCCACAAAACCTGTTGTGAAGTTAAGAGAGTGGATTCCGATGAGCCCATGGGGATGCTTATTGTATTGGCTTTGGATAATATTACTCGTGCATACTTCCGCCGGCCGGAATACTTAACTCTACCGCCGTTGACGAACGCCGGTGATTATTTCTTTCTCCGTCATTTGAGTCACCTTGTTAACAGGGTTAATTAGTGATCCATTTTACTATACGAATCGTGATTTTAGTATGAATTCATCGGATCATGATTCAGGGCACATGTTTTTTTACGGGTAAGTTATAAAAAATAATTAAGTTATATTTATAATCAAGTAAATTATATTGTAATTACATAATTAATAATCATACAAGTTATGCTCATATTAAAGTGTATAAAATACTCGATTTTATGTTTAAAGTAATAATGTCGTATAAAAGTTAGACTTAATTACACGGATGGTCCTTGTGGTTAGGTCAGATTTCACTTTTGGTCCTTAGTTTTTAAAAACTATAAGGTCGGTTCAATACTTTGCATAAACATAATGTTTGGTCCTCGAGTGGGATGGACGTTATCTTTTAAAGTTAAATATTTTAAAATGACTAAAATACCCTTAAAGCTAAAAATGCATTCAAAATAAGGGGGACCCACCTTAAGAGTAAGACCCCACACTTCATCTCTTACAATCTGAAGATCCTTGTAACATCCGGAATAAAGTCGAAACGAGCCAATTAATAAAAATAAGCTTAGCCGGGACTATTTAAAGAAAATAAGCGAGTAATGAAGTATGAACCGAGTAGACTTTGTGGGTTACGTGTTTGGTGAGTTTAACGTCCCGAGAACGGCCGGAATATATAAACGGATCAACTTGAGCAAACTCTCATTTGCAACTTAACACCCCAATTTCTAGAGAGAGAGAAAGTTGAGAGAATAGAAGATTTAAGGCTCGATTGATCACAATATTGAAGATCGGTGTTTGTGAGCATCCAAACAACAAGAAAACACCAAGAATCCAGGTAAAAACGTCATTTAATCTTTATTTTGATGTAAACCCGGATTCTAGGGCTTGAGTTTTTGAAAGTGGCAAAGATTTGCCTAAAACTCACGTTTTTGTGTAATAAAACATGTAAAAAGCTTAGATATAGCTTCATGGATGATAAACCAAGGTTTTGGGTGTAAAAGATTGAAGTTTTGGGTCAAAAATGGGGTGGTTCGTAATTTCAGCCCGTTCTGCAAAAATGGGTGTTCATCCAGCGAAATTATGTATTCGTCCGTGAAACTATGGTTCTTCCTGCGAAACTATAGTTACACAGGTAGTTTCGCAGACATGGTTATCCAACGAAAGTTGGGCGAAACTGGCAGTGAAACTGGCAGCGAAGATGCCAGCAAAACTGCTGGCGAAACTAGCAACGAAACTGCTGGTCTGGCAGCGAAATTAGGTAGAAATTAACTCCTTTGAGTGTTAACTTATCTGCAGGCTGTGTAGTGCAACCCTTGCTTTGAAAGCTTGATTGAGAAGCTATTCATCGAGTACAGGTGAGTTCAAGATCCCCTATTTTAAAGGTTTTAAACTAGTTTGGGGCTGGAAATGCATACTAAATATACGTTTTAAACGACCAAGATTTTAAGAGGTTTTCACGGGAAGATCGAATTTTTTTATAAGGAAAGTGCTATATAAAAGTGTTAAAATAAAAAAAAATTTATGCTGACCTGACAGCGCGACCCCAGCCAGGGGCGTTGCCCCTTGGACCCCACTAGGGGCTGCTGCCCCTAGGACCCCGCTGTTAGGAGTTCCCGCCCCCGAACCCCCGTTGTCCCGCGGATGATCAGTTATGTATTATGACGACTTATGCTTGTTATGCATATGTTTATGTATGTGAGTGCATGATGATGATGTGTGATTAATGATGCTTATGTATGTTATGTATGATATTGCAGGATCGTTGAAGGGTGTGAGTTACAACACAACAACACAAAGAGGAGATTAACCAAACTTTAATTAAGCAGTAAACTGGATTAACCAAGATATGACACTAAGAACACAAGTAATGAAAGAGACAGAACACAAAGAACACAAGTATATGGTTTTCAAGAATGCAGTATATTGCTTTCTCTATGTTCTATTACAAGTGTTACAAAGCATAAATAAAAGTTACAAAAACATGAGATACTTATACTACATCCTACATCTGGCTATACTTTGAAAGCCAGCTGGATACAATTGACTAGACACAAACAAAATCAATTGTAGAGTCAAAAGGCAGATTGCCTTTTGACTTGTGACTATGACATGCCATAGCTCACATCCTTTTCTATTACAAAAAGGATAAAGTACATAAAGTAGAAAGAATACAGACTCAAGACCTCAATGTACAGTTACCAAAAGCATGGACCTTATCACCAAACCATGTTAGTTGGTGACTTGTAGAGTTGCAGCAGAAAGATGTCCAGCTTTATGGAA
This sequence comes from Flaveria trinervia, assembly GCA_025506515.1. NCBI lineage: Eukaryota > Viridiplantae > Streptophyta > Magnoliopsida > Asterales > Asteraceae > Flaveria > Flaveria trinervia. The sequence continues at coordinate 76,067,824 of CM046447.1, forward strand.
CAGTACATCAGATAAAGCATATGTTAAAAGTCTTCGAAAGAAATCTGTCTTCATGAACTTGAAGCTTCGGAAGACTTCATCTTTGGCTTCGGAAGATGTTGGTCTTGGCTTAAGGAAGATTTCACACTTAGAGTATTTCTGTTGCACATGTGAAACTTCCGAAGCATTCCACTTCAATGCACTTGTGCAGCATACAGGAGAGACTAAAGATGTTTAGGTTGCATCAGCCTCTTCATTAATCTCTACAAACTCCCCCTAGGCTGATGCTACCAAAACACTTAGAAAACTTCAGATATTAACAGTCCTCATTAGGATGATCACCATTCCTTTCTTCATAAGTTGATCATGATCCTTCAGGCTGTCAAAGTGTCTTCTCATGTCAAAGAGATCATGCAGAGGCAACTAAAACATATCTTGCCATGTATAAATGTCTTTAATGCCTTGATCTCTAATAACATGCCATCTTTCTGGATTTGTGGTGTATGTTCAAGACAAGATGGGTCTTCCTGATGCTAGAGGAGCTACTAAAGTTGGAGTTGGTTGAGCATCCTCTAGCTGCACATCCTCAGGTTGTTTTGATTCATCCTGAGGTTCAGAAGAGGATGCAGGCTTCTTCTTCTTCTTAGACTTTGGTTTAGAAGCCATCCTCTTCTTTCTCTTTCCAAATTTTAACTGAGAAGACTGGCCTGCAGCACCAGATTGATCTTCACTGTCTCTCTCAGTTGGGACTTCCTCTCTCTCAGGCTCAGAAGGAGAGGGAGGTTGACCCTGCTGTGGATCAGAAGATGAAGCTTGTTGAGCATTAGCAGGAGGTCCGGGTTGTGTTGTGTCTGTTTGTTCAACCTTAACCTCCACTTCAGGTGGGGACTGACTTGGAGTGGAGTGTAAGTCAGTGAGCACTCCACTCTTGATCTTCTGCTTGATTACCCTGATATGCTCATCCATAGTGGATAGAGACATGGGTCCAAGTCTCCTTCCGGAGAATCCATACAGCTTCAAGAAGCTCATCATCCTCTGCCTATCAGCAGACTTCTTCATGCTCTTTTGGATGATGGCTCTTGACTTTGCAGCTTCTTCCCTCATCTTCCTCTTTGTTGTCTTTCTTTCCTTGACTATCTCAAGCTCAAGTTGTTTTAAATACTCAAACTCAACATAGTCATGAGTAAGGGAAGGAGCATCTGCCTGATAGAGACCTGTGGCACTCAGGTAGTTAATCATATTGATTCTGTCTTCTTCCTTATCTACCTGAGGTTCTTGTTGAACCACATCCTCTTGTTCAGGGCTTTCTTGAACTGGTGAGGGTAGGCATACCTCTGTACAGTCTTTTTTCTTTTTCTTTCTTCTTTGATCTGTACTAGGAGTTCTGCATCTTCTGCCTCCTTCTTCTCACTTGACCTTTCCAGATCAACCAGCTCATTCAATTCATCCAAGGGGAGAGAAATGATATTATCTATGTCATAGTTCCTAGTCTACAGATAGTTAATCCTGTCTGCCCTTAACTCATCATTCTGAGTGTCTGGTCTGGGGGCAGCCCTGATTGCAGACTCCATGAGTCTTGGAGACTCAGTAGAGACCTTCTCCCCTTAGCCTCCTTTTCCTCTCTCTCTCCTCCTCCTCCTCAATCTCCTCAGATGTCATTTTTCTTTTCCTTTGTCACTCACAGACCTTTGTGACTCAGGGTGGAGAGAGCTTTGGCCTTCATTGCTCATTGCAGCATCTGTCACCTGGGCCTTCAGTCAAGGTTTCCCCTATGAAGCTAATCTTAGGGTCTGCCTCAACATCCAGTTGACCGATGACATTGCCTGATTGCCTTAGTCTCCTTCTTAGGCTGAACTCTGCAATGATCCTGTCTTGGATTCTTCTAGCCATTCTGTCAGCTTGTCTTGATTGGCTTGGGTTGACAAGTGGCATGTTGACTAGATCCAGACCTTCATAGTAGTTCAAGGTCTGAAAATTAAAAACTTCTTGCTGTCCTTGAACTCTTATGATGATGAGAGCCTTCCAGTTGTTGTCATACCTCCATCCAATGATGTGATTAAAGGATGATGAAGGTGACATGGCTCTTGGTATCCCATCCTCAAATAGACTCTGTATGAAGGAGTCTGTGTAGTCCACATCAATGTGATCTAGAGGAGGTTGCTGAGAATACACAGTTGCAAGTGAGGATGGTGAGTCCTCAATGTCCATTCTCTCAGAGGAACTCCCAGGTTCTGTGGCTGTAAAGACTTTCTCCCCTTTTTGGTAGCATCACCCACTTGCATAGGTGAGCTGGAGGATAGATCAATCACATCCACAGGTTCTTGTGTTCCTGGTTGAGCTCTCCTTGAGGGTCTCCCAGCTAGTTTTTCCTTAAGATATGAAATCTCAAGTTGCTGATCATTGATCCTATTGTTTAAGGTAGTCCCTGAGATTCAAGGTGACTGACCTTTGAGACTAAATAGGCATTTTTTGGATAGTTGTTGCACCTTTAGTCTCAGATCCCCCTCATCTTCATCAGAAGAATCATTGGGGTGGAGTCTTTTCTCTCATGACCAGTTCTTAGTTCTTGGCTACTGGATTTCCTCTGCTTACTAGCAGTCTCAGTTGAGATGTCAGCAGGCTGAGTTGCCATGGTTGAGGTCTTAATGATGTAATCACTTGCAGAAGTGAGAGCCTCTTCCATATGGACATCCTGAACAAGTTCAGAAGTGTCCACCTCAGTTGTAGGTGACTGATGTGGGATAGATGTAGGAGACTCAGGAGTATTCATCTCTCTTGGAGTAGGAAAAAAGAAGACAGACTCATTATACTCACTGAAACCTAGATCTTCATCAGTGAGAAGTCAAGGTTGGGAATTGGTTGGCTGAGATCTATAGGCTGGGGATGGTAACTGTCCCCTGAAGGTTTATCACTTGAGTGTTGAGACTCAGAGTGATGGCTTAAAGCAGTAGGGCTAATGAGCTCATCAGGCTGAGCATGAGGAACCTCAGCACTGATTCTAGAAAAGATGGGAGTGGTCTGCTCCTTAGGAGAAATGGGAGCTCCAGTATCCACTTCTTCCAGTATTGGTGAGTATATAGGGGCCTCCTCAGACTGAATAGTCTGAGCAGGGGTTCGTTTGGATTTTCTTTGGTAGGTGATGGATATTTGAGGCTGTGTAGGTGGTTGGAAAGCAGCAAGTGTGGGTTCAACACTAGCTTGTGCTACTAGGTTGTCACCTTGAGCAATGAGCTCTAACATTTTTGGGACTAGGGCTGTTTCTACCCCAGAGAATCCAACAGTGGACTTTCTCAATGTTTTAAAGATGTCGGGCTTCATCTGTCCCAATTTAAGAGTGTTACCTGTTTCCCTTAACTGTGAGCCCAGTTCACAGTTAAGAATGTACTGGACATATCTAGGAAACATGTAGTACTCTAAGAAGTCTAAATTAGCAAGCAAATTTGTATAAACAAATTGAGAGTACCTGAATTTGACCCCTTGAACCATTCCATGGACTATGAAGGAGAGATCTTCAGGAATCTGGTCCCATCCACCATGCTTGTTTGATAAGATGTGAATGACCACATGGAGCAGGAATCTCCATTGGATGAGACCTTCCCTTTCCTGAAGGTCTTTACAGAGAAATCTCCCTCGTAGCCCATCCGCTCAAAGAATGATTTACAGCTTCCTTTGGAAAGAACACCTCACCTTCTTCATCATCCAGCTGAAGATGTCGGTTGATGATGGCCGGAGTGATGAAGATTGTTCTCCCCTGCACTGTGGCAGACAGTGCCTTCTCCCCGTCCATAATGACCTCTTGGTAGGTCTTCCAGAATTCAAGCAACTGATCCTCATAGAGGGGAGGATCAATGGTTAGGGAGGTGAAGTAGTGGGACAGAGACAAGAAACGGCAAACCTCTGAGAAATGAGGATCTTTCTCAGAGCATAACAGAGCAACTTGATTGTGTTGTCTGTGTAGCTGCATGGTAAAGTTGGGATCATTTCTGTGAGCAAGGTTAGCCATTGTGAGGTAGCTTAAGAACGAAGAAAGAAGAGAAGAAAGAAATTTCAGAGAGAAAATTTTGGGTTTAGGTTTGGAGGAAGAGCAGATGATAGAAGAGGGGAACCGTTGGGTTCATATGAGAGAGAGGGATTTCAGATAAAGTTTAATGAAAGAGGATAAACTTTGAAATCGGGATGTCGTCCCACCTCTGAAAAAGTAGTTTATTTTTTGCTCGAAAAGTAGTTTTCTTGGAAACCAACAAGCCTCCGAAGGTAAATTATCTTCGGAAGTTTTAATGAAAAAGCTTCCGAAGCTAAAATGACTTCGGAAGAATTTCCTGAGAGTATTTGATGATTTTGCTTCGGAAGGAAAAATTAAGACTTGAGTGCTTTGTATAGAGATCAACAAAGCTTCCGAGAGTTAATTATTGCTTCGGAAGGAAAAGGTCCTTGAAAATAAGTAAGTGTCTAAGATAACTATTTAAGCTTCGGAAGATAAAATTTGAAATTTCTTCCGAAGGTAAATTTCTTAGACAGTTAAATATTTTGAAGGTGTGATTTTCTTCCGAAGTTAAAATACATAACTTCCGAAGTATAAAATCATCAATTAATCTAAGGAAAGTCTTCCAATCCAAGAGAAAAACATGAGCTTATGAAGATGATAGACTAGACAACTTAGAACACACATTTTTTTAAGAAATAATAAGAATTAGTTTTTAAGAAAAATTTACTCAAGGTTGATCATCCCAATAGCTTATAGATATTTAAATCTTTGTTCATCAAAAGCCTTTGTAAACAAATCAGCATATTGTTCATCTGTGTGAACCTTGACTAGTTTAATTAATCACTTTTTATAATTATCTCTTATTAGATGATAGCTGATATTGATGTGCTTTGTCCTTGAGTGCTGCACAGGGTTCTCTGTAATTGAGATAGCACTGTTGTTGTCTATGTGGATTGGAGTCTCCTTGAAATTTAACCCATAGTCTAGCATTTGATTCTGAATCTAGAGCACTTGAGCGCAGCAGCTAGCGGCAACAATGTATTCAGCTTCAGCAGTTGATGCAGAGACACATGATTGTTTCTTGCATTGCCATGAGACAACCCTTCCACCAAGAAATTGACATCCCCCAGATGTAGACTTTGCAGTCATATTGCAACCACCATAATCACTATCTGTATAAGCATACAGATTGAAGTCAGAATTCTTGGGATACCATAGACCAAGTGTTGATGCACCTTTGAGGTATCTTTGAATCCTTTTGACAGTGATAAGATGAGACATCTTAGGGTTGGCTTGATATCTTGCACAGATGCATGTAGCAAACATGATATCAGGCCTACTAGCAGTAAGATACATAAGAGACCCAATCATAGCCCTGCATAAGTGTTCATCTACACACTCCCCCTCAAGATCAGGACCAAGGGAGTGGTTTCTGGCTATAGGTGTCTTAGCAATCTTACAGTTAGTCATATTGAACCTTTTGAGTATGTCTTGAACATACTTTGACTGACTTATGAAGATGCCATCTTCAACTTGCTTCACTTGAATTCCCAGAAAGAAATTGAGTTCCCCCATGGCACTCATTTCAAATCTGTCTTTCATCAGCTTCTCAAAGTCTTTGCAGAGCTTTGGATTAGTTGAACCAAAGATGATGTTATCCACATATACTTGAACTAGCAATATGTCTTTTCCTTGTCCTTTGATGAAGAGAGTTCCATCTATAGTACCTCTCCTGTATCCATGTTTACGAGATACTCAGACAGTGTCTCATACCACTTCCTGGGTGCCTGATGCAGCCCATAAAGAGCTTTGTCAAGCTTGCAGACATAATCAGGATGATCAGGATCTACAAAACCCGGTGGCTGTTTGACATAAACCTCTTCGTCTATCACTCCATATAAGAAGGCACATTTCACATCAAGTTGAAAGACCTTGAAGTTCTTGGATGCAGCAAATGCCAGGAATATTCTAACAACTTCTAATCTTGCCACTGGAGCAAAGACATCAGTGTAGTCAATCCCTTCTTCTTGTGTGTATCCTTGAACAACCAGTCTAGCTTTGTTTTTGATGATAATGCCTCTATCATCCTTCTTGTTCCTAAACACCCATTTGGTTCCTATTGTAGTCTTCCCAAAAGGGAGAGGACAAAGGTTCCAAACTTTCTGTCTTTTGAATTGAAGCAGCTCTTGTTGCATAGCTTCAACCCAACTTCTATCCTTTAGAGCCTCCTCAACTTTCTTTGGCTCTATCTGGGATAAAAAACAAGAGTAAAGACAAACATTTGCTTCATGGGTTTGTCCTCTTGTCTTTACCCCGGAGACAATTTCCAATGATGTTTGTGGTAGGATGAGACTTGTGGATCCTAAGCTGAGGAATCACAAGTTGTTGAGAAAGATCTAAATTTGAAAATTTAGATCTGGCATAGATGTTTCTCCGACCACATCAGCACATTTTTCAAGTGAAACTTGATCCAAGCAGTGTGTGACATCATTGATGTTCTCATCTATGGTGTGGTTAGTGGCATCAAGAAATCCTTGGTCACTGTCACCATCACCATTGTTGTCTTCCACAGTTGAGGTGTTTTTATCTTGTTGTAGAGCCTCTGAGCTGGAATTTAAAGGCATACCAGATGTATCAGCTGAATTTGTCATTGTTGTGCTGATAAAAACCTCATTTGTAGAAGTAGTTCCAACTGGAGCTGAAGATGTATGACTTGAAGGTCTTCCTAGCTCAAATCTTGGGTCAGGATCACCTGTATTTAAATTTTCTACAGATCCTGAAACATTCTCACAAGATTTATTAAAACAGTTGGTAACTAAATCAAGATCAAATAGCCAATCTGGACCAGAACCAGCAACACATGGTGTGTTTTCATTGAAGGTCACATTGGCTGACTCCTCAACTATTCTAGTTCTAAGATTGTACACTCTATAAGCCTTAGCTTGGGAAGAGTATCCAATAAAGTGTCCATCATCTGTTTTCTCAGCAAACTTGGTATTTTGATCTTTGGTATTCAAGATGGTGCAAGGACATCCAAATGACCTGAGAAAACCAATGAAAGGTTTTCTCTTGTGCCAAAGTTCATAAGGAGTCTTCCCATAAGTCTTAACTACTAAAACTCTGTTCTGCACATAGCAGGCAGTGTTGACTACCTCTGCCCAGAAGGTGATGGCCAGTTTAGAGTCAGACAGCATGGTTCTTGCAGCTTCAATCAGTGTCCTGTTTCTCCTCTCAGCAACATCATTTTGCTGAGGAGTCCTGGGAGCACTAAGGTGTCTTGCAATACCCTTATCATCACAAAATGTATCAAGGGTTTGATTCTTGAATTCTGTTCCTTGATCACATCTTATGATTTTGACCTTGTGATCAGACTGATTCTCAATCTTTAAGATGAAATTCTTCAGAATCTCAGGAGTCTCATCCTTAGTTCTAAGGAAAAAGACCCAAGTGAATCTTGTAAAATCATCTGTGATCACTAGACAGTATGAGGTCCTTCCTAAACTCACTACACTGGTGGGGCCAAAGAGATCCATATGTAACAAGTGTAGGGGTGTAGTGATGGAGTTCATTTCCTTAGGCTTATGAGATACCTTATGTTGCTTCCCTTTCAGGCATGCAACACAGTGATCATCACTTGTAAACTCTTTCTTTGGCATTCCAGTTACCAGATCATGCTTAATAATTTATTCATGTTCTTAAAGTTTACATGGCACATTCTTTTATGCCATAGGAAAGATTCATCACTATTGGCTTTAGATAGAAAGCATGAAACTTCTCCGGAGGGAGAGGTTTCTTGCAAGTCCATCTTGTACATGTTTTCTTTCCTGGGGGCTCTAAGCAGGATATGCTCATGAGGAATGACCACACACCAGGCTTAAGAACAATGCACTCATGCTCAGTAAAGAGCATGTTATGACTCTGATCACAAAATTGAGATACACTCAGAAGATTGTATCCAAGCTCTTTAACAAAGTTTACCTTTTCAATGCTGAGCTTACCATTTGTGACCTTGCCCCTTCCTGAAATGTAACCACCTTCATCTCCTCCAAAAGCAACAGGTCCTCCATCAATCCTTTCAAAGTTCTGGAGTAGTGACCTATTACCAGTCATGTGCCTGGAGCAGCCACTGTCTATGATCCAACATTTCTGTTTGTCTTCAGCTGTCCCTGTACAAAAGAGAATGATTAGTTACATCTGGAAACCCAATCCTTGCTTGTCTTGGGCTTATTTACAGAAGGTAATTCAACAGTGATAGATCCTATGGTTGTACTAAGAGGATCTTGAGCTGTTGTAGATGGAGAAATCTCAGTCACTTGGTCTTTCTTAGACATCCACACCACCTTTGGAGTCTTGGACTTGACCTTCAAAACTTTGGAAGCTTGTGAACTTCGGAAGTTTTGATGACTGATACTTCAGAAGATTTTGCAGACACTGCAGCAGATTTCAGTGCTTCGGAAGAATTCCTTTCTTCCGAGACCAATTTTCTTCCGAAGGTAATTTTCCATTTCCCTTCTTTTTAGATTTGAGACTTCCGAAGGAAACTGGTTTTCCTTCTGAAGCCTGAATCTTCTTGGAACTCTTTGAAGCCTTTGTTTTGTCCATGTGGACAGTACCTTTAGGATTGAAGGGACAATCCTTGCAATGTGAGTAGTGCTGTCACACATAACACAATTCATCTTCTTCTTCACAAGAGCCTTTTCATGAGAATAAGACTATTTTTGGTCACATCCCTTCTCCACATTCATCTTTACAGATGCTGAGACAGTCCTCTTGGGCTGAGGACTGTGCTTGGAGTTTGATGGTCCAGGCTGTGCGGCAGTGGTACACAGCAAATCAATCTTCTTCTTGCTACTGAGATGAGTTGAACAAGAACCAGAACTCTTAGCAGAAGAGTTTTGGTTGATGTCTTCAGTCCCTACCACTTTAACCCTGCAGAAATAAAAACTTGTTTCTGCTTAGAGTCAAAAGCAGCCTTGATCTCTTGAGCCTTCCTTGCCTTTCTTTTGCTCTTTCTGATCAATTCTTTCTCATGGACTTGGTCATCACAGTCTTCACTTTCTCCTCAGAAGGATAGTGGCCCTTCTTGGAATCCTCCTCTTCACTCTTAGTAGAGGGATTCTTCACTATCTCTTCTTCATCCTCCTCACTCATAGGATCTATGAGAGGAAGCTCATCTTCACAAGTTCCACACCTAGGGGGTCTTACAGACAAGTTTCTGTGTGAGGAGCTATCTCATTTGATCCCAGTCCCTGTCTGTTATGATCACACTTTGTTGTGCAGGATGAGGATATCATGTTCTTGAAGGTCTCTTCTTCAAGAACATCTTTTCTGCCCTGGCTTTGCTGATCACAAGCTCAGCCTGGCACTCAGTTAGCTTGGTTATGAGATCTTGAATTTGAGTTCTAAAATCTGTGTGTTCATGTTTTAGAACTGAAATGGTTTTCTCTAAGTCCTCTATTTTCAGCTTATAATCATTTTCAGACTTTCTAAAATTAGATTTTAAAATATTTAAGGACTCAATATCAGATCTCAATTCCAAGTTATAGGACCTATACCTATTATCTTTAGCAATGCATTCAGGAGTACAGAGATGTTTCAATACCTTGGCTTCATCATGATCTGCCACCAGTGCTTGGTTTGGAGAAGCATCTTCCACCTGAAAGCTCCAGTCAAAGCCTCCTTCTTCAACAGCAATAGCAGCTTGCTGCTTTGACTTCTCATTATGAAGAGCTTTGTCAGTGTAGTTTGGTCTGGATTATGTTTGGCCACCATTGGTTCTAGGTGCCTTACACTCTCTGGCAAAGTGGCCCATCAAGTTACAGTTGTAACACTTGACTTTGCCTTTGTCCAGTCCAAACTTTCCACCGGTTGCATTGCTTGGAAACTTCCTTCTAGTCCTCTTGTAGAACTTCTTGGCTCTGTGAGTGAGAAGAGCCATCTGCTGGACTATTTCCATGTACTCCAGATCATCTAGATGGATACAGTCCAAGTCTTCAAGAGTGAAAAGAGAGTTGCCACTGCTTTCATCAGAAGACACAAATGCTTGAGAAGAGCTTGTCTCTTGGAATGGGCTTCCTTGAGTGTAGTTCTCCCTTGTGTCTCTGGGAAGGTGATGAAAGGACCCTTGGGTGAGTTGTCAGGGTAGCATATAAGATGATGTTTGGGTTCTATGCTATCCCTTTCAACCACATGTAGGGCTGAACCCATTTGATGAGTTGCCAGATGAACCCTGCATGTTCATTTCCATCTGGTAGCCACTGAGAATCCCATATAACTCTGTCAAAGTGAGAGTTTTGAGATTTTCAGTTCTCTTGATCACCACATAGTAGTGTGTCCATTGCCTAGGAAGTGAGGACATGAACTTCCTTACAATGTCTCTATTCTCAAGAGCAACTCCTCCATCCACTAGGGTATCCACAATCTCAACATACCTGAAGTATTGCTGAGTCACGGTCTCACCTATTTTGAAGGTGAAGTTTTCAAACTGCTGCTTCAGGAGATCCTTCTTGTTCTCCTTGGCTTTAGAAGAACCCTCATACATCAGTTTCAGTGCATCCCACAGCTGTTTAGCTGTTTTGCACTTCTTGAAACCTCTGTATACAGAGTTTGGAAGGGCAGTTTGAAGAGCTGTCATGGCTTTCCTGTCTATCTCTACTCTCTTCCTATCTTTCTCAGAGTAGTTAGCCACATCCTTGGGGATCATACCAGCACCAGTAGCAGAGGGTGTGCTGGGTATGAAAGGTCCATTCTCAATAGACTCCCACATTCTTGAATCGAGAGACCTGATGAAACCTTCCATTCTTAAACACCAGGTGTCAAACTCATCAAGAGTGATCAGTGGGGACTTGTTCATGGTTCTAGTTTCCATATCGGTTTTGGAAATGGCTGCCATTTGAAAAGTTTGGTATTTGTGTGTGTGAGGGATCTTAAGATGGTGAGATCTTATATCAAGAGCCTGAAAGCTCTGATACCCATGATCAGTTATGTATTATGACGACTTATGCTTGTTATGCATATGTTTATGTATGTGAGTGCATGATGATGATGTGTGATTGATGATGCTTATGTATGTTATGTATGATATTGCAGGATCGTTGAAGGGTGTGAGTTACAACACAAAAAAAACACAGAGGAGATTAACCAAACTTTAATTAAGCAGTAAACTGGATTAACCAAGATAAGACACTAAGAACACAAGTAATGAAAGAGACAGAACACAAAGAACACAAGTATATGGTTTTCAAGAATGCAGTATATTGCTTTCTCTATGTTCTATTACAAGTGTTACAAAGCATAAATAAAAGTTACAAGAACATGAGATACTTATACTACATCCTACAGCTGGCTATACTTTGAAAGCCAGCTGGATACAATTGACTAGACACAAACAAAATCAATTGTAGAGTCAAAAGGCAGATTGCCTTTTGACTTGTGACTATGACATGCCATAGCTCACATCCTTTTCTATTACAAAAAGGATAAAGTACATAAAGTAGAAAGAATACAGACTCAAGACCTCAATGTACAGTTACCAAAAGCATGGACCTTATCACCAAACCATGTTAGTTGGTGACTTGTAGAGTTGCAGCAGAAAGATGTCCAGCTTTATGGAACAGTACATCAAATAAAGCATATGTTAAAAGTCTTCGAAAGAAATCTGTCTTCATGAACTTGAAGCTTCGGAAGACTTTGTCTCTGAGCCTACGGAAGACTTCATCTTTGTCTTCGGAAGATGTTGGTCTTGGCTTCGGAAGATTTCACACTTAGAGTATTTCTGTTGCACATGTGAAACTTTCGAAGCATTCCACTTCAATGCAGTTGTGCAACATACAGGAGAGACTAAAGATGTTTAGGTTGCATCAGCCTCTTCATTAATCTCTACAGATATGTTTCTTACTACGTATTATGATGTGATTTTACGTGGTGTGATTTTGATAATGAACGTAAAGTATTATCTTAACAAAGTAAAAGATTTAAGATAATGAAAGTGGAACATAATGAATGAATGAAAAGTTTTGCAAGCAAATGAAAGAAGGTTCACAACTCATTGAGAGTTGTTATCTCAACTGTGTGTTTACAGTGTGCGACTTTGGCTAACTCATAAGGGTTCATACACACAGTAGGTGTTAGTCTTGTGACTACTCCAATACGTGCGATTTAGTAATTACTGTGTGTTTTGTAGCGTTAAGAGTTCACACACACAGGGGAGTTAGACTTAGTGACTACTCTATACGTGCGATATGGGGTCCTTGTCGCTTAACACTAGATGATATGGCTTTGTGCTTAAGATGGGGGTTAGGCATATGACATGACCTAGATAGAAGTAAAAAGATAATATATGCATGAAAAGTGCGATAAGTACGAAACGTGCGAAATGTACGAAACGAATGATGACGAAGATAATAATTATTACCTTGATGTACGTATGATGTGTGATCACGTGCGATAGTAAAGAAAAGTTTTTAACGAATGAAAGGTAATATAATGTTTTTTTTCGAAAAACTAGAACTCACTCAGCAACATTGACTTTTATGCATTTTTTAGTTGGCATGTAATGGTTGCTGAGGATGGCATGGGGCGGCTACTTGGCTCATTTTGGAAGGAATTCTTTTGTATAATTTTTTGCATTGTAATGCGAACAAACGATGTTTTGTAACGAATGTTGTATTAATTTGCAAAAGCATTTATATTGAAATGAAAAGTTATTTTAATGTTTACGCTGTAATGTTTTATTAAAGCTAATGTAATTATATGTTTTATGTGTGACGATTGACCAACTGTGAGCGTCCCGGGAATAGGGCCTTACAAGTTGGTATCAGAGCCAAAGTTTAAGTGAAACGGGTAAATTTTCAAAAGAAACCTAAACTTAAACTCAAAATGGGACGAAAGCGAAGGGATGCCGGTCCGAGTAGATGCGTGCCATCAAGTATGTTATTAATATTAACCGTTACTACGTGTGCATGTTATGTGGTTTATGTGTTGTTAGTAAATTTAGATACTGATGTAGTCAGGATAGAAAATGCTTGGGGTATGAAAAGTAAAGTAAGTGGCTAATCACAACTTGCCACTGTAATTAGGGACTTACTATACTTGACATAAACTGAGTTATTACCTTGAATGACCGTGTTGGTGTTTGAATCTTATAGCGTGTTAGAATATGGCTGGTGGTAGATCTTCTAAGGCTTCACGTGGTGGAGGTCGTGATGGACGTGGTGCTGAACCACGGGTCACGAGAGGAAGGCCTAGAGCTGAAGAAGTGGTTCATGAAGAACCCGAAACCCCTCGTCCAAAGGCTGGGGACGAGAGTGCTAACTTGAGAGCCTCAGTGAAGGAGGCTGTTGTCGAGGAAGTGCATCAGGTCATGCAGACGATCCTACCGTCTGTGGTGACCGAAGTGATAAAGGCTGTAAGGGAAGGAGATAGAAGGGAGAATAATAGGTCCTCGGGAGGACGGGAGCGACCGAAGACTAAGACGGTCCTCTCTGATGATGATGAGGAGGAAGAAGAGCCTATGCAGGAGGCAGCACGAGGCTGTAACTATGGGGCGTTTATGAGATGCAAGCCCCCAACTTTTGATGGAAATGGCACTGCTGCTGCTGCTCACCGGTGGGTGAGAGAGATGGAAGTCGTTCTTGATATCAGCGAGTGTTGGGAGGATCAGAAGGTGAAGTTTGCTGCCCATAAGTTTGTGGACTCGGCTCTGTGTTGGTGGGACAATATTATCCAAGTCGAGGGTAGTCGGGCGATTGGAAGAATGAGGTGGTTTGAGCTAAAGAAATTGGTGATTGAGGAGTTCTGTCCTTATAAGGAGTTGGATAAGGTTGAAAGAGAGTTCCTACAGCTGGAGGCGGGAACCATGACACATCAGCAGTACACCACCAAATTCAACGAGATGGCACGGCTGGTGCCAGATCAGGTGACACCTCTATCACAAAAGATCAAAAGGTATATTCAGGGTTTGCCAGTGGATATTCGCAGGCATAAGATCGCCACTCGGCTGAGTACGTTTAGGTCGGTGGTCGATCTGGCGGGAAGACTGTATGACGAGCGAGAGGTGGTGGTGGCTGAGGTGAACAAGAAGGGTGGTGGTGACCGAAATTGGAATGGAAACGGTTTGGACGTGGCAGAGCCACTCCAAACAACAAGGTGGCGAAGGTGGGTGACTGGCGTGTGGTCACATCTGGTGCAGGGTCAAAGAAATGTGGTAAATGTGGGAAGGAGCATTCGAGAGAATGCAAATGGGGATAAACATTTGCTTTAAATGTGGGAAGCCTGGTCATATGGCGAGAGATGATGGAGTTATAAGGTGCTATAACTATGGAGAGAACGACCATCTGAGCAGGGATTGCAAGAAGACAAGGGCGGAGAGTTCCGGGGCAGGGAAGAAGACCGGAACTTAAAGGCAAAAGGCAAGCGCTCGAGCTTTCACGATGACTTGGGAGGAGGCTAGGACGGACCCCGATTTGGTGTCAGGTACGTTTCTAGTAAACCAAACTCTAGCATATGTGTTATTTGATTCTGGTGTTAGTAGGAGTTTCATTTCTGCTGCCTTTTGTGCCAAGTTGCCCATTAGGAGTAGAAGTATCGATGAGCCCTTCGACGTAGATACGACCATAGGTAATTCTACCAGGATTTCTAAGATGATAGAAGGTTGTGATATAGAACTAGAAGGTTATAAGTTTCCTGTCAGACCGTTCATGATGACCTTAGGCGGTTTCGATGTAGTCCTTGGAATGGATTGGTTAGCGGACTACGAGGCGAACATTGTATGTCGCAAAAAGATGGTCAGATTGACAACGCCTGACGGGAGTGCGGTGACAATTTACGGTGATCGAGTTACGACTATTCCGAAAGTGATTTCGATGGCAGTGGCGGGGGAAAGTGCATGAGGCGTGGGTGTAGTGCCTACTTGGCCTACGTGAAGGATGTGGATACACCAACACCACAACTCTCTGATGTACCACTTGTGTGTGACTTTCTAGACATGTTTTTCGAAGAATTACCAGGAGTGCCACCTGACTGCGAGATTGAGTTCCAGATTGACTTGATACCTGGTGCCCAACTTGTTGCTAAGGCGCCATATCGGTTGGCTCCGACCGAGATGAAGGAGTTGATGGAGAAATTGAAAGAGCTGCTTGATAAGGGGTTCATTCGATCTAGTATCTCTCCTTGGGGTGCTCCGGTCTTATTGGTGAAGAAGAAAGACGGTAGCATGAGGGTGTGTATAGACTACCGTGAGCTGAATAAGCTGATAGTGAAGAATTGGTACCCCATACCGAGAATTGATGATTTGTTTGATCAGCTCCAAGGTGCCACTTGGTTTTCGAGGATAGATCTTCGATCTGGCTACCATCAGCTAAAGGATAAGGAACAAGATATTCCTAAAACAGTTTTTCGCACACATTATGGACACTACGAGTTTCTCGTTATGTCTTTTGGTTTAACCAACGTGCTAGCTGCTTTTATGGACTTAATGAATCAAGTGTGTCAGCCGATGTTGGATAAATCAGTGATTGTATTTTTCGATGATATCTTGATTTATTCTAAGAGTGAGGAGGAACATGCCGGTCACATTCGAGAGGTGTTGGAGACGTTGAGAAAGGAGAAGTTGTACACCAAATTCTCCAAGTGCGCATTCTAGCTACACGAGGTTTAGTTTTTAGGTCACGTGGTGAATCCCGAGGGGATTATGGTAGACCCGACAAAGGTGGAGGCGGTGATGCAATGGAAGTCTCCAAAGACGCCATTCGAGATTCGTAGTTTCTTGGGTTTGGCGGGCTATTACAGAAGATTCATTCAAGACTTCTCTAAGATAGCTTCTTCGTTGACTAAGTTGACCCGTAAGGATGTAACGTTTGTATGGGGTCAAGCTCAAAAGAAGGCATTCGAGGAGTTAAAGGCGAGGTTGACTCAAGCTCCTGTCTTGTCGTTACCTGATGGAAGTGAAGATTTGGTGGTTTATTCTGATGTTTCCTACTCGGCGTTGGGATATGTGTTGATGCAAAGAGGAAAGGTTATAGCCTATGCATCCCGACATTTGAAAGTTCATGAGGTCAATTATCCCACTCATGACTTGGAGCTAGCGGTCGTGGTCTTTGTGTTAAAAGATATGGAGGCACTACTTATACGAGGCGAAGTGCACTATATTCACTGACCACAAGAGCTTGAAGTACTTCTTCGAGCAGAAAGATTTGAACATGAGGCAGAGGAGATGGTTGGAGCTCATAAAGGATTATGATTGCGAGATCCATTAGCATCCGGGCAAAGCCAACGTGGTGGCGGATGCCCTTAGCCGAAAGGAGAGACCTGAGCCGATTCGGGTGAAGGCTTATCAGTTGTTCATGACCTCTGATGTGATGAAGCAGGTCAAGGAGTTTCAAGATGAGGCATTGAATGAAGATCATCTCAACTCTGAAAGAATGAGAGGTCTGGTCGTGGAGTTGGGTGAAAACACACTCGGTGTTAGGACCCGATTCGGACGGATGTGGATTCAACGTTTTGGGGATCTACGTGGGATTATGGATGAAGCTCATAAGACTTGATACTCCATTCATCCCAGTGCTACTAAGATGTATCAAGATATGAAGAAAGATTATTGGTGGCCTGGTATGAAGCGTGATGTAGTGGAGTACGTGAGTAAGTGCCTTACTTGCTTGTAAGTGAAGGCAGAGCACTAGAAGCCATACGGGAAGATCCAACCTTTGGACATACTAGAGTGGAAGTGGGAGCATATCACCATGGACTGTATTACGATGCTACCGCACACCGCGCGAGGGTACGATGCTATATGGGTGATAGTTGATCGTTTGATGAAGAGTGCTCACTTCCTACCGATCCATGAGACATATTCATCCGAGAGGTTGGCGGATCTATTAATCAAGGAGATGGTGACGCGTCATGGTGTGCCGGTGTCTATTGCGTCTAATCGTGACACCCGGTTTACATCTAAATTTTGGCCCATGATGTGATGGGGACGAGGTTATATATTAGCACGGCTTATCATCCTCAGACGGATGGTTAGTCAGAGAGGACGATTCAGATGCTAGAAGATATGCTTCAGGCATGCGTGATTGATTTTGGAGGAAGTTGGGATGACCATTTACCGTTAGTTGAGCTCTCATATAACAATAGTTATCATGCTAGCATTGGCCTGCCTCCTTATGAGATGCTATACGGTAGGAGATGTAGAACACCCGCTTGTTGGGGTGATATTGGCCATAAAGAGTTAGGGAGTGTCGAGGTGGTCGAGACTACGACTGAGAAGCTGGAAAGGATCAAAGCCTTTATGAAGGCAACCAAAGATATACAGAAGTCGTATGCCGACAAGAGACGTAGACCGATTGAATTCCAGGTGGGTGATAGAGTTATGCTGAAAGTCTCACACTGGAAGGGCATCATTCGGTTTAGGAAGTGGGGCAAGTTGAGCCCAAGATACATAGGGTCTTTTCGAATTATTTCTCGAGTAGGAGAGGTGGCCTATATGTTGGAGTTACCAAGTGAGTTAAGCGTAATTCATCCGACATTCCATGTATCTCACTTAAGAAAGTGCTTACCCGAGGAGGATATGGTGGTGCCACTAGAGGATATTGAAGTGGATGAACGACTCAATTATATGGAGCAACCAGTGGTGATCATCGATCGCAAAGAGAAGTGGCTAAGGAATAAGGTGGTTCCCTTGGTGCGTGTACAGTGGAAGCACAGAAAGGGATTAGAGTCCACTTGGGAAGTTGAGGAGGAGATGAGGCAGCATTACCCTCAACTATTTAGTGACTAATAGGTTTCGAGGACGAAACATAAATAAGGGAGGTGGACTTGTAACACCGGAAAAAAGTCGATACGAGCCAATTAATAATAATAGGCCTAGCCAGGACTATTTAAAGAAAATAAATGGGTAATGGAGTATGGACCGAGTAGACTTTGCGGGTTACGTGTTTGGCGAGTTTAAGGTCCCGAGAATGCCCGGTATATATAAACAGATCAGCTTGAGCAAACTCTCACTTGCAACTCAACACCCCAATTTCTTGAGAGAGAGAGAGAGTAGAGAGAGAAAGTCAAGATAATTGAAGATTTAAGGCTCAGTTGATCACGAGATTGAAGATCGGTGTTTGTGAGCATCCAAACAATAAGAAAACACCAAGAATCCAGGTAAGAAACATCATTTAATCTTTCATTTTGATGTAAAACCGGATTCTAGGGCTTGGGTTTTTGAAAGTGGCAAAGATTTGCCCAAAACTCATGTTTTTGTGTAAGAAAACATGTAAAAAGCTTAAATATAGCTTCATGGATGATAAACCAAGGTTTTGGGTGTAAAAGATTGAAGTTTTGGGTCAACAATGGGGTGGTTCGTAATTTTTAGCCCATTCTGTGAAACTGAGTGTTCATCTAGCGAAATTACGTATTCATCCAGCGAAACTATGGGTTTGTAAGGCCCCGTTCCCGGGCACTTCACAGTTGGTCAATCACAGTAGTTAAAAACACCACACATTATAATTATACAAACTTAAGCAGTGGAAATAATTTATCAAAAACCATTCATTTAATTTAAAACACTATTGTTAAGCAATACATCACCATTTAACTATTTGCAAAAGAATTGTTCTACTGCATTACAAAACAACATCAACATAGAATACGAATGGATGTCAGTCATTCCCGACCAAGTAGCTTCACCCTCGTGCCATCCTCAGCAATAATTACCTGCCAACTGAAAATGTATAAAAGTCAGCGTTGCTGAGTGAGTTCTAGTTTTAAAGTAATAAAATACTTTCTATATGTTGTATATGAAAATACTCTTTTGTGTAAAATACAATTATGTACTGTATATGCGAGCACGCATTAACTATATGAACAGATAATGTTTGTTCTCTTTACTGTATGCCTTGTATGTTCTGTAATCTTTATCTTTATCTTTCACTTTCTGTATAGACCAATGAGCAATACCCAAAACTGTATGCGCGATGAAAACCGGTGATGGGCCATCTATATCCCTCAAAAGGGTTCTGTTTACTGTATACAATGCCGACCCAAACACCTAGGATACGCTACAGAGGTCCTGCCAATCTCCAAGACTGGCCATGTGTGCATAATAGGGTAGCTAACCCGTAGTGTAGTTGAGCTAACAACAACACGGTCGTGTACCTCCTGTAAGCTTGCAAGACTTGTTAACATTTTATTAATGTTCCTCTTCTTTTCTTTATTGCTCTTTCTCTTTATTATTACAATATATTTTACGTTACGATAATAAACATACCACGTAAAGTCACATACTATAAGTAATAATAATAATAATAATAATAGCAATAATAATAATAATAAGGAACAATCATAAGGCAATCATAATCATGCATGAAACCCATCATTAATAAGCCCTAGTCAAATCTCGATCAAAACCCTAAGAGCACAAACTCCCAAGAATTTTGTAATAAATTCTAAGTGTTGGGCGCTTAGACACTATTTGAGCGCACGAGTCCTGTTTGGGCGTTTCATTACTATGTTGGCACATCAGTTAACACTTAACTGCTTTAACTCTTAGGCGCATGAACAATTCAGGCGAATGGGCACTATTCGGACGCATGGACACTTAGGCGCATGGGCCATTTGGGCGCATGGGCACTATTGGGGCGCATGGGCACTATTGGGGCGCATGGCCCTACACTTCGTCCGACTAATATTTCTAGGTGCATGGACCACTGTTCAGGCGCATGGGCTATACTTAAACATTTCTAAGTCAAATTTTAGGCGCATGAGCTACTGTTAAGGCGCATAGGTTGCACTTAATTCTTCTAAGGAAATTTCAGGCGCATGAGCCTTATCTAGGCGCATGAACCTTCTGTTAAACATGTTTCTAGTAGGTTTTCAAACCCAATCATCAAACCTATCTATTCTAATCTTAACATGGCTATTTTAAACATGAACAACCTATAAGCATTCAAGAATCATCATCCAAACATGCATAATACATACGGGTATACATACATAAACATTTAAAAATCGTTTTAATACATTTTCAGCCCCAAAGAGAGTTTAAAACAGGTAAAAACCGGGGTCTAAAACTCACCTGATGCAACTTGGGTGTTTCTTCCTTTCTAACCCGCTTGCAAATAAGTTCAAACACCTAAAAACAACACCAAACACACACACCCGAGCACATACACAACCACATAAGCACATAAGCATGTAACCGGGATAAAACTCGTCATAAACACTTAAAAACCACGAATTATTACCTTGAATTCAATTTCTTCTTCTCTTCTTTTCTTCAGTCGAGAGTTCCTCTGCTCTCTCTCTCTCTCTCTAAAACCGAAAGAAAATGGTGATGTGAAGTGAGGGTGAGCGGCCATGCCCACCTTTACACCAACTTTTTCAAAGATTTGTCCTTTTGGACACTTTTAGTCCTTCCACTTGGACTTTATTGCTTTTCTTTCTTTTATTCTTCATGTCTTGTCTTTTTAAAATAACCGGGTGTTATAGGGTCTTCCTGCGAAACTATAGTTTCGTAGGTAGTTTCGCAAACATGGTTATCCAATGAAAGTTGAGCGAAACTGGCAATGAAATTGGCAGCGAAGATGCCAGCAAAACTGCCAGTGAAACTACTGGCAAAACTGCTTGCGAAACTAGCAGCAAAACTGCTGGCCTGGTAGCGAAATTAGACAGAAATTAACTCCTTTGAGTGTTAACTTATCTATAGGCTGTGTAGTGCAACCTTACTTTGAAAGCTTAATTGAGAAGCTACTCATTGAGTACAGGTGAGTTCTAGATCCCCTATTTTAAAGGTTTTAAACTAGTTTGGGGGTGGAAATGCATACTAAATATACGTTTTAAATGACCAAGATTTTAAGAGGTTTTAAAAAAACGATCGAATTTTTTTATAAGGAAAGGTGCTATATAAAAGTGTTATAATAAAAAAATTTCACGCTGACCTGGCAGCACGACCCCAACTAGGGGCGTTACCCTTTGGACCCCACTAGGGACTGCTGCCCCTAGGACCCCGCTGTTATGGGTTGCCGCCCCCGAACCCCATTGTCCCGCGGAGGATCAGTTATGTATTATGATGACTTATGCTTGTTGTGCATATGTTTATGTATGTGAATGCATGATGATGATGTGTGATTGATGATGCTTATGTATGTTATGTATGATATGTTCCTTACTACGTATTATGATGTGACTTTACGTGGTGTGATTTTGATAATGAATGTAAAGTATTATCTTAACGAAGTGAAAGATTTAAGATAATGAAAGTGGAACGTAATGAATGAATGAAAAGTCTTGCAAGCAAATTAAAGGAGGTTCACAACTCATTGAGAGTTGTTATCTCAACTGTGTGTTTACAGCGTGCGATTTTAGCTAACTCATAAGGGTTCATACGCACAGTAGGAGTTAGTCTTGGTGACTGCTCCAATATGTGTGATTTGGTAATTACTGTATGTTTTGTGGCGTGTGATTTTGGCTAACCCATATGAGTTTGCACATGGGGGAGTTAGTCTTAGTGACTACTCTATATGTGCGATATGGGGTCCTTGTCGCTTAACCCTAGATGATATGGCTTTGTGCTTAGGATGGGGGTTAGGCATATGACATGACCTAGATAGAAGTGAAAAGATAATATATGCACGAAAAGTGCGATAAGTACGAAACGTGCGAAATGTACGAAACGTGCGAAATGTACGAAACGAACGATGAAGAAGATAATAATTATTACCTTGATGTATGTATAACGTGTGATCACGTACGATAGTAAAGAAAATTTTTTAACGAATGAAAGGTAATATAATGTTTTATTTGAAAAACTAGAACTCACTCAGCAACACTGACTTTTATGCATTTTCTAATTGCCAGGTAATGGTTGCTAAGGATGGCACGGGGCGGCTACTTGGCTTATTTTGGATGGCATTCTTTTGTATAATGTTTTTGCATTGTAATGCGAACAAACGATGTTTTGTAAAGAATGTTGTATTAACTTGCAAAAGCATTTATATTTAAATGAAAAGTTATTTTAATGTTTCTGCTACAATGTTTTATTAAAGCTAATATAATAATATTTTTTATGTGTGATGATTGACAAACCGTGAGCGTCCCGGGAACGGGGCCTTACAATCCCAAACCACCACCTATCGCCGATTATCTTTTTCTTACTTCATCTCCCATCACGGCATCACCGGTGACCAATATCCTCTCACTAAATTCACCTTATTCTTCCTCACCCATCTCCTTTAGTACCACCTCTAGTTCCCCTTTGCTCAACGCAACTGATAACACCCCTCTATTTTATCACTAGCCATAAGGTCAGTCGGTTATTGTCTGCCGATTTAGCCCGTTTTAGGCTAACGTCACCGGCGATGATCTCCATCCATTGTAGTAATCACCACACTTCCACCCCACTCGTATCGCTCAGCCACCACCTCCAGTCCCTCACTCAACCCATCTCAAATCACATTATTTCAAGCAACAAAAAGGTGGGATGTCATTTGGATTCAGGCAAGCATCGCCATCCCCATCTTGTTTCCTCCGTCACCTCCGGCGAGGTTTTTCCCGAGTTTTTCTTTTTCGGTGGTGGTGGTCAAGAAATTTCAAGTGGAAGAAGGAAGGGGGAGGATTTGACTGCTTTTCATGGTGTGGTGTTGTCAGTGGTTGGTTTTACTGGCGACGAGGCATGATTGTTTCCTCCACCCCTCAAATCATTTCAGCACCTCCAGTCCCTCGATCAACCCACCTCGAATCAAACTATTTCAAGCACCAGAAAGGTGGGGCGTCAACCGAATTCAGGCAAGCATCGCCACCCCCCATCTTATTTCCTCCATAGCCGCCAGCAAGGTTGTTTGACTATTTCATAATTCTGACGAGGTGGTGGAGGTGGTCAGCTTTCCGACGAGGTGGTTAGCTTTCTGTAAGGCTCCGTTCCCGGGACGCTTACAGCTGGGAAATCATTGCACATAAAACATATACTGTACATTTAATCATTCATAAAACATTGCAGCGGAAACATAAATATAACTTTTCATATCATTACAAATGCTTTTGCAGGTTAATACAACATTCATTCAAAATATTGTTTGTTCGCATTACAATGAAAAAACATTAATCAAAAGAATGTCATCCAAAAGAGCTGAGTAGCCGCGTGGTGCCATCCCTAGCAACATTACCTGTCAACTGGAAATATATAAAAGTCAGCGTTGCTGAGTGAGTTCTAGTTTGTAATAAAACATACTTTATCTTTTGCTTAAACCGTTCTTTACTATCATGCGATCATACATCATACGTACACTAGATAATATCATTATTATCTTCATTATTAATTATTTCTTTCACTTTTCATGTCTTCAGTACCAATACCCTGTCCTACACCCCAAACTATATGGCTACTGGGCCGAAGTCTATAAATAGACAGCTATACATGCTGCCGCAGTACCGGGTTAAGCGATAGAGGTTCTATACAAATGGTCGATCACAAAGAAATACACCGATGTGCATCCTCCTGGGGTAGCGAACCCGCACACCATTGGGCTAACACCTTACAATGGGGCGTGTCCCTTCCATACATTTGCTTGCAAGCCTTTCAATTCTTTCGTTCATTTATGCATGCATTCTTTCATTTCGTTCCCCTTTTCATTATCTTCCAATTTACAATACATAATACTTTTCGTTCATTCATTAACATGCAAGGAAAGTCACAGGAAGACCATCAAATATAATAAGGAACATAATAAACGTACAACATCATCATATATACATAACATACATCATGCATAAACATGCAACATCATACATCATCATCAACATGCCCACCATAACCTCTAAGGCCTCAAAAGTCAACTTATATGAACTCCCGGGAATCTTCTATATCAAAACTTACATATGCACTTTCCCCCGAAAGTCGGTAAATAAACTGCGTTTTCCCCGAGTGCACAAGCCCTACTTGGGCGTATGGGCACCCTTCAGTCTCATGGCCTTTCAGGCGACTGAACATCATGTGAATGGATAGTATGAGATTGAACACCTATGCTAATGAACCAATTCGGATAAACACCTATGCGGATGAACACCCAATGTGAATGGGCCCTCAGTCGCATGACTCCCCATGCGACTGGCACCCAATCGTACGAATGAATCCTCAATCGTGCAAATGAACCCTCAATCGTGCGAATGAACCTCAATCGCACCCTAATCGGGCGTATGGCCTCCATTCGGTCGCCTAGCCCTAGCTGATGCAGAATGCCATTCATCTCGAACCCAATTTGCCATTTTCGACCTTCAAGCTCATCCAAACCCATTCTAAGCCCAAATCAACCATCCTAAACCTTAGGAATGCATACCACAACACCATTCAAGCACACACAAGCCCGGAATCATACATCACTCGCATCATACACAAACACATACAAATGGGTCAAACACACACACATACAAAAACGGGTTTTCAAATGTGTTCTAGCCCTAAATCGACCAAAAACATTTGAAAGAGGGGTCCTAGAATTCACACAAACCACTCCAAGAAGTAGAGCTTCATTTGGACCTGCTACACGACGATTTTGCACTCTTGAATCCACCTGAACCAACCTTTTTCTTCTTTTCTCCCTTTTCTCTCTTCTTTCTCTCTATGTTGCAGAATTTTGGAGATGTGGGGAGGGTGTGAGCTGCCCTCCCCTCTTATTCTCCTTTTCTTCCGAACTTTCTCGTGTTGGCAAGTTTGGTCCCTCTACTTTGGACTTTATTTCTTCTTCTTCCTTCATCGGCTTCAAAATAAGTAACCGGGTGTTACAAGTCCACCCCCCTTAAATAGGTTTTGTCCCTGAAACCTGTTAATCCTCGAACAAACGTGGGTAATGCTACCTCATTCTTCTTCAGTCTCCCACGTAGACTCAGATCCCTTCCTGTGCTTCCACTCTACACGCACAAGAGGAACCACTTTATTTCTCAGCCTCTTCTCTTTTCAATCGATGATTGCCACTGGTTGCTCTACATAATTGAGCTGCTCGTATACTTTGATATCCTCTAGTGGAACAATCATACCTTCATCTGTCAAGCACTTTCTCAGATGAGATACATGGAATGTCGGGTGAATTCCACTTAACTCATCTGGTAACTCCAGTCTATAGGCTACGTCTCCTACTAGAGCAATGATTCGGAAAGGCCCTATATACCTTGGGCTCAACTTGCCCTGCTTCCTGAATCGGATAATGCTCTTCCAAGGTAAGACCTTCAACATAACCTGGTCACCCACCTGGAACTCAATCGGTCTGCGTCATTTATCAGCATACGACTTATGTCTATCTTTGGTTGCCTTCATGAAGGCCTTGATCTTTTCAAGCTTTCAGTCGTAGCTTCGATTACCTCGATGCTCCCTAACTCCTTCTGACCAATGTCACCCCAACAGACGCGTGTTTTGCATCTCCTACCATATAGCATCTTATAAGGTGGCATACCAATGCTAGCGTGATAACTTTTGTTGTATGAGAATTCAGCTAATGGTAAGTGGTCATCCTAACTTCCCCCAAAATCAATCACACATGCCTGAAGCATGTCCTCTAGTGTCTGAATGGTCTTTTCTGACTGACCATCAATCTGGGGATGGTAAGCCGTGCTAATATGTAACCTCGTCCCCATAGCATCGTGGAATTTCTTCCAAAATTGGGTGTAACTGGGTGTGACTGGGTGTCACGATCAGGCACAATAGACACCGGCACACCGTGACGAATTACAATCTCTTTGATGAAAAGATCCGCTAACCTCTCAACGATCACCCATATAGCATCATACCCTTTCGGGGTACGCAGTAGCTTCGTAATAAAATCCATAGTGATGTGCTCCCACTTCCATTCCGGTATATCCAAAGGTTGGATCTTCCTATATGGCTTTTGATGCTCGGCCTTCACTTGTAAGCAAGTAAGGCATTTACTCACATACTCCACCACATCACGTTTCATACCCTGCCACCAATAATCTTTCTTCACATATTGATACATCTTTATGGCACCAGGATGAATGGAGTATCGAGTCTTGTGAGCTTCATCCATAATCTTCACTCGTAGATCCCCAAAACGAGGAATCCACACCCGTCCAAATCGGGTTTTAACACCAAGTGTGCTTTCACCCAGTTTCGCAACTAGACCTCTCATCCTTTCAGAGTTAAGATGATCTTCTTTCAGTGCTTCATCTTGAAACTCTTTAACTTGCTTCATCACATCCGAGGTCATGATCAGCTGATACGCTTTCACCCGAATCGGCTCGGGTCTCTCTTTTCTGCTAAGGGCGTCCGCCACCACATTGGCTTTGCCCGGATGGTAATGGATCTTGCAGTCATAATCTTTTATGAGCTCCAACCATCTCTGTCTCATGTTCAGGTCCTTATGCTCAAAGTAGCACTTCAAGCTCTTGTGGTCAGTGAAAATGGTGCACTTCGTCCCGTAAAGGTAGTGCCTCCAAATCTTTAGTGCAAAGACCATGGCTGCTAGCTCCAAGTCATGAGTAGGATAATTGACCTCATGAACCTTCAACTGTCGGGATGCACAAGCTATAACTTTTCCTCCTAGCATTAACACACACCCCAACCCCGAGTAGGAAGCATTAGAATAAACTACCAGATCTTCACTTCCATCGGGTAATGACAGAACAGGAGCTTGACTCAACCTCGCCTTCAATTCTTCAAACGCCTTCTATTGAGCTTGGCCCCATACAAACTTCACATCCTTCCGGGTCAACTTAGTTAGTGGAGAAGCAATCTTAGAGAAGTCTTGGATAAATATTTTATAGTAGCCCGCCAAACCTAAGAAGCTACGAATCTCGGATGGCGTCTTTGAAGACTTCCATTGCATCACTGCCTCCACCTTTGCCGGGTCCATCATAATCCCGTCAGGATTCACCACATGACCCAAGAATTGAACCTCGCGTAACCAGAACGCGCACTTGGAGAACTTGGCGTACAACTTCTCCTTTCTTAACGTCTCCAAAACTTCCCGAATGTGACCGGCATGCTCTACCTCGCTCTTCGAATAAATCAGGATATCATCAATAAACACAATCACTAATTTATCCAACATCGGTCGACACACTTGATTCATCAGATCCATAAAAGCAGATGGCGCATTGGTCAAACCAAAAGACATGACAAGAAACTCGTAGTAACCATAACACGTGCGGAAAGTTGTTTTAGGAACATCCTGCTCTTTCACTTTCAACTGATGGTAGCCTGATCAAAGGTCTATCCTCGAAAACCAACTGGCACCCTGAAGCTGATCGAACAAATCATCAATGCTAGGTAAGGGGTATCGGTTCTTCACCGTCAACTTGAACAGCTCACGGTACTCAATACACATCCTCATACTACCGTCCTTCTTCTTCACAAACAGGACCGGAGCACCCCAAGGAGAGATACTCGGTCTAATGAACCTCTTATCAAGCAGCTCCTGCAACTGCTTCATCAACTCCTTCATTTTCGTCGGAGCCAACCGATACGGTGCCTTGGCAACAGGTTGGGCACCCGGTATCAAATCAATCTGAAACTCGATCTCACGGTCAGGTGGCACTCCTGGTAAGTCTTTGGGAAATACATCTGGAAAGTCACACACAACCAGTACATCAGACAGTTGTGGTGTTGGTCTATCCGCATCCTTCACATAAGCCAGATAGGCGTTACATCCACGCCTCATGCACTTTCCTGCCACTGCCATTGAAATCACCTTCGGAAACGTAGTAACCGATGACCATAAACCGTCACTGAACTACCGTCAGGCCCTGTCAAACGAATCATCTTCTTGAGACACACAATGTTCGCCTCAAAATCCGCTAACCAATCCATCCCTAGAACCAAATCGAAACCACCTAAGGTCATCACGAACGGTCTAATAGGAAACTTATGACCTTCCAATTCCACATCACATCCTTCTATCGTCTTAGAAATCCTGGTAGACTTACCTATGGTAGTTTCTACATCAAAGGGCGCATCAACACTCCTACTACTAACAGGCAGTTTAGCACAGAAAGCAGCAGAAATAAAACTCTTACTGGCACCCGAATCAAATAACACAGAAGCTAAAGTTTGGTTCACTAGAAACGTACCGGACACGACATCAGGGTCCGTCCTAGCTTCCTCCTGTGTCATAGTGAATGCCATGGCACTCGCCCTCGGTCCTTCACTCCCCCTCTTCTTCGCCCCAGAACCCTCAGCCCTCGGCTTCTTACAGTCCCTACTCATGTGACCCTCTTCACCACAGTTAAAGCACCGGACCATATGACAGTCCCTTACTATATGCCCCCATCTTTCCACATTTGAAGCAACAAGTTTGACCCCATCCTGCACTCCCCACTATGCTATTTTCCACACCTACCGCACTTCCTCAAGCCTGCACCCGATGTGACCACCCAGTGGTCGTCCACCCGGGCCTTCTTGTTACCCGTCGAGGCATCACGCTGACCAAACTTCTTCCTATTCCAGTTCCGATCACCACCACCCTTATTGCTACCTTCAGTCACCACCACCGTTCTCTCATCATACAGTCTCCCCGCCAAATCCACCGCCGACCTAAACGTGCTCAGTTGGGCAACAATCATGTGCCTGCGAATATCCGCTGGCAAACCCTAAATATACCTCTTGATCTTTTAGGACAGAGGTGTCACCTGATCCAGCACCAGACGTGCCATTTCGTTGAACTTGGTAGTATACTGCTGATGTGTCATGGTTCCCGCCTCCAGCTGCAGGAACTCTCTCTCAACTTTATCCATTTCTCTATGAGGACAGAACTCCTCAATCACCAACTTCTTCAGTTCGGACCATCTCATCCTCCCAATAGCCTGACTACCCTCAACTTGAACAATATTGTCCCACCTGCATAAAGCTGAGTCCATGAAAGAATGGGCAGCAAACTTTACCGTCTGATCCTCCCGGCACTCGTTGATATTTAAAACAACCTCCATTTCTCTCACCCATCGGTGAGTAGCAGAAGCGGTGCCGTTACCATCAAAAGTAGGGGGCTTGCATCGTTGAAACGCCCCATTACAACCTCGTGTCACCTCCTGCACGGGCTCTTCTTCCTCCTCCTCTTCTTCATCATCAGAGAGAACCGTTTCAGGCTCCGGTTGCTCCCGTCCTCCCCAGGACCTATTCCTCTCTTTCCTTTCCCCTTCCCATACAGCCTTGATAACTTTGGTCACTACAGACGGTAAGATTGTCTGCATGACCTGATGCACCTTTTCAACCACCGCCTCTTTCACCGAGGCCCTCAAGTTTGCACTCTCATCACCACCCTCCGGATGAGGGGTCTGGTTCTTCATGAACCACCTTTTCAACTCTGGGTCTTCGTCTCTTGGGTCGCAGCTCAGCACCAAGCCCATCACGACCACCATCACGAGAGGCTTTTGAAGATCTACCATCGGCCATTCACACACACACACTGAAGATTCAATACCAGCACGGTCATTCAAGGGAATAGCTCAGTTTATGTCAAGTATAGTAAATCCCTAATTATAGTGGCCAGTTGTGATTAGCCACTTACTTTACTCTTCATACCCCAAGCATTACCTATCCTGACTACATCAGTATCTAAATCTACCAGCAACACACAAACCACATAACATGCGCACATAATACCGGTTAACATTACGAAAATACCTGATGGCACGCAGCTACTCAGATTGGCATCCCTTCCCTTTCCATCCCATTCTCAGTTTAAGTTAAGGTTTATTTTGAACATTTACCCATTTCACTTAAACTTTGGCTCTGATACCAACTTGTAAGGCCTCGTTCCCGGGATGCTTACAGCTGGGAAATCATTGCACATAAAACATATGCTGTACATTTAATCATTCATAAAACATTGCAGTAGAAACATAAAAATAACTTTTCATATCATTACAAATGCTTTTGCAGGTTAATACAACATTCATTCAAAATATTTTTTGTTCGCATTACAATGCAAAAACATTAATCAAAAGAATGTCATCCAAAAGAGCCAAGTAGCCACACGGTGCCATCCCCAGCAACATTACCTGCCAACTTGAAACACATAAAAGTCAGCATTGCTGAGTGAGTTCTAGTTTTATAATAAAACATACTTTATCTTTCGTTTAAACCGTTCTTTACTTTCATGTGATCATACATCATACGTACACATAGATAATATCATTATTATCTTCATTATCGTTCTTTCTTTCACTTTTCATGTCTTCCATACCAATACCTTGTGCTACACCCCAAACTATATAGCTACTGGGCCGAAGTCTATAAATAGACAACTATACATGGTGCCGCAGTACCGGGGTAAGTGGTAGAGGTTCTATACAAATGGTTGATCACAAAGAAAGACCCCGATGTGCATCCTTCTGGGGTAGCGAACCCGCACACCATTGGGCTAACACCTTACAATGGGGTGTGTCCCTTTCATACATTTGCTTGCAAGCCTTTCATTTCTTTCGTTCATTTATGCATGCATTCTTTCATTTCGTTCCCCTTTTCATTATCTTCCACTTTACAATACATTATACTTTTCGTTCATTCATTAACATGCAAGGAAAGTCACAGGAAGACATCAAATATAATAAGGAACATAATAAATGTACAACATCATCATACATACATAACATACATCATGTATAAACATACAACATCATACATCATCATCAACATGCCCACCATAACCTCTAAGGCCTCAAAAGTCAACTTATATGAACTCCCGGGAATCTTCTATATCAAAACTTACATCTGCACTTTCCCCCGAAAGTCAGTAAATAAACTATGTTTTCCCCGAGTGCACAAGCCCTACTTGGGCGTATGGGCATCTTTCAGTCGCATGGCCTTTCAGGCGACTGAACATCATGCGAATGGATCGTATGCGATTGAACACCTATGCTAATGAACCAATGCGGATGAACACCTATGTGGATGAACACCTATGCGGATGAACACCCAATGCGAATGGGCCCTCAGTCGCGTGACTCCCCATGCGACTGGCACCCAATCGTACGAATGAATCCTCGATCATGCGAATGAACCCTCAATTATGCGAATGAAACCTCAATCATGCGAACGAACCTCAATCACACCCCAATCGGCCATATGGCCTCCATTCGGTCGCTTAGCCCTAGCTGATGCAGAATGTCGTTCATCCCAAACCCAATCTGCCATTTTTGACCTCCAAGCTCATCCAAACCCATTCTAAGCCCAAATCAACCATCCTAAACCTTAGGAATGCATACCACAACACCATTCAAGCACACACAAGCCTGGAATCATACATCACTCGTATCATACACAAACACATACAAATGGGTCAAACACACACACGTACAAAAACGGGTTTTCAGATGTGTTCCAGCCCTAAAATCGACCAAAAATGTTTAAAAGAGGTGTCCTAGAACTCACACAAACCACACCAAGAAGTAGAGCTTCGTTTGGACCCGCTACATGATGATTTTGCACTCTTGAATCCACCCAAACCAATCTTTTTCTTCTTTTCTCCCTTTTCTCTCTTCTTTCTCTCTATGTTGCAGAATTTTGGAGATGTGGGGAGGGTGTGGGTTGCCCTCCCCTCTTATTCTCCTTCTCTTCCAAACTTTCTCGTGTTGGCGAGTTTGGTCCCTCGACTTTGGACTTTATTTCTTCTTCTTTCTTCGTCGGCTTCAAAATAAGTAACCGGGTGTTACACTTTCTGACGAGGTGGTTAGCTTTCTGACGAGGTGGTGTAGTGGTCATCGAAGCTAAAAGGGGGATGGGGAAGATGAAGTATAGAGATGGGTCATTTTATTTTAGTGTTTTAGATTTAGTTTTAAAGGGTAATTGGGTCATTTTACATGCATTTAACGGTCAAACTTAACGGACATGCACTTCAGGATCCAAGTTTGTTACGTTTGCGCCAATTACTGGACCAACATTGTAATTTCTAAGAGTTAGGGGCCAAAAGTAAATCAGACCCAACCACAGGGACCACCCGTGTAATTAAGTCTAAAAGTTATATACATTTAGAAAAATGGATGGAATCTGAAAAAAGTCAACAATTGTAGCATATTTTTAAATCTAACCCTCCATACATAATTTTTGCGTAATTATTTTATCTTAAAATTGAATCGTACATCGTTTAGATTAATGGTTGTTATCATTTCGTACATTTCGCACGAATCGTTTACTTTGTACCGTAAACTTTCCCTAATTATCTATTTCTTTTCTAAATTATTTTTTCTAGAGTAAACTAGATGGTCATTGTGCTCTAAAGTAATTTACAAAATTGATCCCTATACTTAAACTCTACTCTTAATTACAATATTTGCTTGCACTGATGATCCTTAAATTTAACAATTTTAATTTGGTAAATTAATATCAGTGATATTTTGGTAGGTTTAGCATTTAAAAGTTACCCTTTTATCCCTATGATTTATAAGCAATTAAAATTTTATTCTCTAAGGGCATTTTATTTAGTTTAACAAAAGAAAAAAGCTTACGTAAATTACAGCCTTCAACCCTCTCCTATTGTTGCTCGTAACCTTGTCACCAATTATCAATAATGATCTGAAATCGCAAAGCAAACCCTCGTTTCATAAACTATTCATCTTTTTTAGTACGGTTTTTGTAATTTAAATATTAGACCATTTGTTAGGACTTTAACTCAGTGTAGTTACAAACGAAACTAAATATGCTTTAACAATGTATTTTCCATCCTTCACGAGGGGTTTTAAAACAAATAGGGTCCAAAAGAAGATTAATGGAGATGTCGATGCTAGATCTACCAATTGGAATGAAGGTTAAAATCTATTTACATTCAATTTGATTTCGAAAAAAAGAGGGCAAATTGGTTTAGAGTTGTTCCTATTAGACAAAATTGTTTAGCAAACCCAGATCTCGTGTGGGTGGGTTAGCGAGAAGGGTGCCAACAACGGGAAAGTTCAATTGAGTTTTCTACGATTTTATTTCAAGTTAGAGTAAATTACATAAAAAGTTGCTACAGAAAAAAAATTAGAAATACTTATAACTTTAAGGGGTCAAAGTTGTAACTTTTATAAGAGTACGATAGTCATTTAACATAACTTTTTATAGTCCTATCAAATACGGGGACCATATATAAAAGCATATATTACAATTGGGATCAAATCTATAAAAAATTTAGTTTAGGGACTAAATCCAAAGTTTGACCCAAACCACAAGTACTATCTGCTTAATTTATTAATTTTCTTAACTTGCATCATTTTTTGTTTTGTATGAAACGTTCCGCTTGTAAAGTATTACTGAATGAAATAAATACTTATTTTGTGTTGTGTGATAGCAAGGAAAAGATGAAAGAATAGAATAAGTGTTGGAAGATTGGTGATTGTTTGTGGTGGTTGGTGGCGTCTGCCATGAGTCGGTAAATGAGTGAGGTCGTATTTCGAAACATGAATTACAAAAACATCATTCCATTTCTTGAAAATAATGAAAATTATTAGAATAGAAAGAATCACAATTCTTATTTAATGATCAATTTCATTCTTATTTAATTAAATAAGCAAAATGATTTATTTCATTACATGTTACATTCAAGCATATTAAACACTACCTTACTTCTAAACTACATCAACTTCTTACATATTTTATGTTAGAATTTAAAACTATGATCTTTTTACGACGAGATTTTATAATGGTGTTTTGATATATTCATTGATGAATGCACAATCGATTGATATGCTACAACTTATTTGTGAAACATGAATAACTTATCGGTATTCTAAAAGAACAATTCAGTCACACACTTCATTCATAATAATCATCTATAATAGTTGTTCTACAAATAAAAATCAATGATATCAGACATGTGATGTAAGCAGATTTAGTTATACTCGTTAAAAATAAAAGAGTTGACTTAAGAATTTGTTTGCTATCCTATTATGGAGAATAGTAGATTCAAAGGAAAGAAATTCTTAATTCAAGTTGTTAACTTATTTCTTGAGGGATCTTGCCCTAAAGTGCTTGCTGAGTTTGTTGCGTCGGCCCCCCTCACCCCCTTATTGAAGCCTGATAAAGGAATTCGGCCTATTGCTGTGGGGTGTATTTGGCGAAGGTTGGTTTCTAAGGTGGTGATGAAGAAGGTCGGGAAAGACATGGCCCAGCATTTGGGGGACTTTCAATTTGGGGTAGGGATGCCTAATGGTGCAGAGGCGGTGCTTCACAGTGCAAACAGGTTTCTCAACTCTTGTTATGAAGACGGCTCCTTGGCCTTGCTTACTGTGGATTTCTCTAATGCTTTTAACACGGTCGACCGCACAACCTTCCTTCAAGAGGTTCATCAGCATTGCCCGTCAATCTATCGGTGGGTCCAATTTCTTTATGCTCAGCCTGCTAAGTTGTATGTTGGTAATGATTGTATTGGGGCTACTACCGGAGTACAACAAGGAGATCCCTTAGGGCCCCTTCTCTTTGCCCTTGCCTTACACCCCCTTATTCTTCGGGTCCAGAACCGTTGTAACCTTTTGTTTCATGCTTGGTATTTGGATGATGGAACGATTATCGGCAACGCGTCTGAGGTTGCTCAGGCCTTAGACATCATCAACGTGGAAGGGCCATCTCTGGGGCTTTATCTCAACATTAAGAAAACAGAGGTTTTTTGGCCGACATGCGATGGGCGTAAAGTTCAGGACGGACTTTTCCCGAGAGGGATTGGTAGACCAGAGAGGGGGGTTAAGCTCCTTGGTGGAGCTGTTAGCCGTGATCCTAGCTTTATTGAGGAGTTGGCTGGGCGGCGGGCCTCAGGAGCGGTTGACCTCATGAAACTCTTGCCCTGCCTTAAGAATCCCCAATGTGAACTACTTTTGCTAAGGTCGTGCATGGGAGTTGCTAAGTTACTTTTTGGGTTGCGCACTTGTCAACCCCATTTGATGGAGGATGCGGTATCTCGGTTCGATGATGGTCTCAGGGAGGCTATAGAAGACATAGTCGTGGGTGGTGGCCCTTTTTTTGGTGATCTCCAATGGCGTTGGCATCTTTGCCAATGCGTCTCGGTGGTTTGGGACTCCTTTCAGCTCGAGATGTTGGGGCTTATGCTTTTGTGGCCTCTAGAGCTCAGTCTTTGGAACTACAAGATCATATCCTTCGAAACAGTGGGGTCTTCGGGCTTGACCCGGACTATCAGCAGGCGCTCGAACGCTTATATGTCCTTCTCCCAGACTTGGATATTGGCGGTTTCTCTAATAAGGACACCGCCCCCTCGAAGCCACAAACAACTTTGGCGAATGCTCTGTTTAGCAAAATCGCTCAAAGCCTGGGAGAAGTTTTTTCTTTGTCATCCCGCCAAAAGGCGGTGTTTGAGTGCCTGAAGGGCCCCCATGCTCAGGACTTTTTGACCGTTATCCCGATTGAAGGGTTGGGACAGTGCATGTCTCCAGTAGAATATCGAGCAATTCTCAAATACCGGTTGATGATCCCTATGTACCCGGAAGATGAAACATGTCCGATATGTCGTAAAGCTTGCATGGATAAATATGGGGAGCACGCCCTTCACTGTAAAGAGCTACCTGGGTTCAAATATCGGCATGACTGGGTACGAGATGTTTTGGGGGACATCCTAAGAAGAGCTGGGATTTCTGCTAAGAAAGAAGCCCCTGTGAATTTCCTCACGGACCCTATGGAGGGGAGGTCTACTTTGCGACCAGCGGATCTGCTCGTCTTTGGCTGGGCTGGGGGCAAACATGCGTGTGTGGACCTCACAGGGGTTTCCCCTTTGGTTGGTTTACGGGAAAACGGTTTTGTAGCTGGTCAAGCAGCAAGAAAGGCAGAATCAAAGAAAGTGGATAAACATGCTAAAACTTGCGCAGAGAACCAGCACGCTTTTGTTCCCTTGCCTTTGATACATTTGGCTCCCTAGCGCCAGAAGCTATCAACTTTTTGACCAGGGTCCAACGGGTCATAGACAACCATTGCTCAACCCCGGGGAGGCAAGGATTTGTTTTTGGAAGGTTAGGATTTGCTATTCAGAAAGGGGTGGCGGCGCAGCTTGTTGCCCGTCTACCTTCTATTTTGATGTAACTTGACATAACATTATTAATTAAGTACGGTTTAAAAAAACAGAAGTTTTTTTTAACTTCCACATGATGAAAATGGATCTTTGCCTACATGTCAATCATGACTTGTTCTTCACAAAAATAGGTTGATATGTGTTAAAAAAAGTTTTCATATAGATTTGTACGAATCAACTCAAATTATATAACCAATGAACTCAAATTATATAACAAATCAATTTCATTTTATATAAATCAACTCAAATTATACAACAATACTATATAACAAAAAAAATTAGTTTTATACGAATCAACTCAAATAATATAACAAATCAACTCAAGGTATATACCGAATCGACTCAAGCTATATAGCAAATCGACTTAGTTATATAACATATCATAATAAGACACTCTTACACAAACACTTAAAATGTATTCACATGAGCCAACACCACACACGACCATTGTGTGTTGCCACCATCTACAAGTCCGACACCACCACTTCGCCACAACCAACCTCACCCTCATCATAGCCACCGCCTCCACCCAAGCACCATCGTTGCATAAGAAAATATAGTGAGTAAAATAATTTATTTTTCTTTTTTTAAAACCAACGTTTTAACCAAACACAAAACCGAATTAACACTTTTAAATAATTCATTTTTATCCAAACCTATTTTGCTTAGATAGTTAGATTCTCTTCTAACATAAACCTAGTTTGACCCAAACCTGTTACTTAACCCTTAGCTTTGTACCTTACATCAAACCATAATACATATCTAATCAGATATATCCCTAATAAAAATTAGTACTCATTTTTTAAATTATTCACAATTTTTGAGTATTTACATACACATGTATATCGACCAAAGAGCCAAAAGATAATAATATAAGAAACTTAAATACAAACACAGAATTCTCCCACAAGTTTTCTCTTGAAATACAATCCATGATTCTTTTTCTGTCAGATACAAAACATAAAAAGGCAACAACTAATTTACCTTCTTGCCATCCAGATGTTTTCTCCCTTTAGAACATCTTGTACCCAAAACATACATGTTATCATTCCTATACCACCTAATAACTTTTTTTTAAAAAGGAAAAAAACTAAAATCATAGGTTTTTATAAAACCTGATGATGAATTCTGCAAGCTATTTTACTGTGCTGTAGCGGTTAGTACCATGTTTGGCCCAATGGTCCTTCAAATCAAGAGGGGTAGAGAGGTCATAGCCTTCAGAAGCAAGTCTAGTCAGCAATTTGGTAAATGCACCACCACTCATCTTTCTACCACCAACTCTTGAATACCTTTTGTTAGTCACCAGGGGTAAAGGGTACATTGATATGGTGGTGGTGCAGCAGGCCGATTGCCAACCGCCATTGCCCCACCTGTAACAAGGCTGCGGTACACCTGTGCATGAGCAAACGGGCACTGGCATGGCTGTTTCGTCAAAATTCACTTGGTTTAATCCCAATTCGTCTTTCCATGCTTCGAGTTGAGCATCACTGGAACTCTCTTCATAATCATGCTTGATGTTTACTACATTGGCCCGTTTGCTACTGGTCCGTGGTGATTGTGATTTAGTCTTTTTGGTTACTTTTCTAGGCTTGGTGTTCTCGGGAGGGAGTTGATAATCTTCTGGGATTTCAAACATGTGATGCGTTTCTTCATCATTATAACCACGATGTGATCCATGGTTTTGTATGTTTTCAGGAAATTCAGAGGTTGTTGAGATGATATTTTCGTTGATAAAATTACTACGGAAACGAAGAGTGTTGATTGCTTCGTCTCGTTCTTGTATAGCGGAGTTACGTTCTGCTAGTGCGACATCCCGCTGTAACATTGCCATGTCACGCTCAGCAAATGCCCGTTTTCTTTCTTCTAGTGCTAAATTTCTTTCTTGGATGGCAGCATCTCTCTCGGCCATAATGGCCATAAATGTCTTTATGGTGAAGTGATTGTGATCCTTTACCAAAAAAACAAATCATCAATTTAATTGTGTGAGTTATTTCAGATATGAATAAAAGTATTGGATGATCGCTGTTGTTTTTTGTAGAAAAAATGAATGGGCAATATGGTGGTAGAAAAGCCTAGGATCTTACCATTCCTCCAGAAAAGGCAAAACTAAATTATCATGCTTTGTACCAGGTTCCTGCACAAATGATAAACTTTTTTAGCAATTCTAAGCAACAATTTTATGTCTAACAAAGATCAATATTCGATAACAGCACAGATTGTGTTAATATAACTATTTAAGTTAAAAGATTGTTGATGTCCATATAAACAGAATAGAAACTGCAACTATTATGAGAACAACAAATAACATTGCAATAGTAGATACATTGAGCAAACCATACAAGAAAAGAAAGTGGGGTAAGAGTTCATGATTTCTTAAGAACTCTATGTCAAAGGGGAAGGGATAATCTTGAGATACATTAGTAAAATTAGTTTAAAGATGCTGGTTGCATTTGAAAGGGAACTGTGATCAGTGTTTTGAAAAGTGGGAGGTACTCCATTGCCTTGGTGGCAATGGGGTCCACAGAGCCAGGCAAGAGCCTAAGGTGCACACATCACGTATGTAAGATGCACTCTTTTAACAAACCGATTCCATTAGCAGTGAACATTTCTGATTTAAGTAATGAGCTAACAGATTACATTACAGTGAACAAGGTACAATCAAAGAATGAAATAACAAGTTGTATATTCTTATGATTTTATCATAAGCATTTAGCAAACTAGCAGTGAACAAATCAAAACATTACATTATACATTTATACATACTGACAGAACAGTGAAAAAAGAGCCCCTTTAAAGTGTCAACCGTTGAACACTCAAAAGAAGTGTAGACACTCAAACAGAAGAATAAAAGAAGAAGATATTGGGCAGAGAAAGAGTTTTACAGGGTAGAAGGTGGAGAATGCTGGGCTGTAGCTACTATACTAAGAGTGTGAAGAACAGAAGAAAGAGTTCCCCTTGAGGTCTCTAGATACACCGTTAAAGGAGGAGTTCTAGAATTTATGCTTATCAGCCTTTAAAAACTTTTGAGCTTTTGACAGACTGACAGCATGTACAAGAAGCGTCCAGATGCGTAATAACGCTGAAAAGGCACACACCTTGATGAGCCTCGTGCACACACCTCGCCTTAGTAAACCTAATCACCTAAAGGCGCATCAGGCGCTCCTTCAAAAACAGACAGTGATATGAATCAGTCTAGCCACAAAAAAGTTGTAGCAACTCCTTGTTCTATTCATTTTTTCGTGTTAATCATATTCGGCATTGACCAAGAAAGTGATTGGTCATTTGTATATTTTCTTCACCTGAAGTTCATTCACTTCACAATTCACATGGAGACTGAAGCCCTAAAACTATTGATAAATACTTAATTTTCTATTTCTTTAGTGTTAAATATTTTATATATATATATATATATATATATATATATATATATATTAACTATTTGTGTTTGCTTTTATAAAAGTTCTGCTCGATCATCTTCTTTGGTCAACAATGAAGAAAAAAGGTGGAACTTGGAACTCCCAGACAACCCTCCCCCCTCCCACCATCTAGGAAGTCCTCTATGTGGTACCAAAACAAGTTGCTCAAACTTGTTTTTCGTTTAAGTACTCTCTTTATAAACATAACCAAAACTATTTTGGAGTCCTAGATATACGTTATAGGGTGAACCAACAGTAAAGTCAAAAACTAAAAACCACTACAAAACAGAAGGGGATTTGTGATAATTTAAAGAGGCCATGGAGCCTGACCACCCTTGCCTTATCTCATAAAGAAAAGAGGGAATGTGCATCTGAATTAAACTGCTGAGCTTAGTGGTAATCTTCTAGGGATGATAGAATTGGCCATTGAACAGTTAGATGTGAATCTATGCGAGGCTGGTTACTGTACAGGGAGCTGATTAATAACTTAGCCAGTTCAAACTAATCAAAGCAGAGTACATTAACACCTTAGGGAGCTTATATATAAAGATGGATTTTTAGAGCAATGCTCCTCAACAGTCAACACTGCATTACATTGAAGATGGTCTAAAAATCACATGTGCATCACACGAAAAAAACATTTTAAACTCCAAAACAGTATCGATTATCAAGTGTATACATGCATTATTACACAAAAAAGAACCTATTTTGTACAATCAGATAAATAGATGCTGCATTAAAGGTTCCTCATTTTCACAACTGAAGCTAGATAGACTCAATCTGTCAATCATCATCCATAGCAAATCAAACTCATATTACCAGCTAACTGTAATGAACTATGAAGAATATGAGAACCAATAAGTCCCAATCCGTACAATAAAAAACCTAGGGTTACAAGTTACAAATGCGGCATCCACAGAAGATAACAAAAGGGGCGAAAACAACAACAACAGGGACAACAACAACAACAACAACAACAACAACAACAAAAGGGAGGAAAACCTTACGGATCGAAGCAAATGCAAGCATAAAACCAAAGCAATTACACAAGTAACAAGAATTAGATAATAGATAGCACTCACCGGAGTATAGAGATAAGGGGCGGGGTTTTGGGGTGATGCGGTGGTTGTTGTGGCAGCTACATTTTACGGTAAAAGGGAGATTTGTGGGGGCCGGCGTGGAGTATACGCCGGCGAATGTGTGTGAAGAGAAGAAGAAGAAGAAGAAGAAGATCCTCTCTCTTTCGTATGGTATGGTTTCTGTTTTCACCTTAATTTTATTTTTTGATTTCATTTCTTCTTGACACGTATTGACCGATATGTTCTCTTTTCGTGTGTCTTCAGTTTGCCTCTTGTAATCTTAATCGCTCTTATTTCCTTTTCTAATTTTAGAATATATGTTTCAATATCAACCGGTTTTAAATTCGACAAATTGCTTGATTACATTTTATTATTTCTCTATTATTTGACTTTTATCGTTTTTTTTCCTTCATTTTTTTAGTTTTATTGCTACGTCTTTTGGTTTTTTCTTAATTGTGAAATGCTTTACATCTGAAAATAAAGTAGCATTCTGAACCCATAATTAAAATAACGACATTAATACATAATTAAAATCAAGGTTGTTTCTTGTCTTACATATGAACCAACATGTTGTGACTATCACCAGCCGGAAAACCTTTCTCCTATTTCATTCGCATTTACTATATTATGTGATTCTAGAATATCATTCACCATGAAACCATAGATGGGTTGAATACCATATCATAAACTCACCTAGAACCAAACTTGAGTCTCAAATTAACACGAGGTAAGTAGATGCTCCATAATGTCCTCACCATCTTATAAAAAAAATCATATAGTAGAAAGGGACGGGATGCTTCTTTTCTTTAAGGAAGCGAGGGTAAGGAACCGTTCCATCTTCGCTCACCAAGAAAATATATTTAAATTGACTAAAAAGGTGCCCGCATAATGCGGCGGGACAACATTTTACATTCGACACGAGTTTCTAATTTTTATTATTTTTATAGTAATTTCACAAAAGTTTATTGTATTTTTTCTAAGCTAAAATTTAAACACCAAATACATGAAATTTATATGGAAACTTGTACATTTATACATTAACTTATTTTACCTTACAAAATACATATCGGTTTAGCAAAAATTTACACCAAAACGTTTAAAAAAATACTTATTTATGATTGTAGTATCAAAATGTATTTAAACAAGATAGATTGATATAACAAAAATCTTAAAACAAATTAAGTTTTTTTGGTGTATGGATAGATAATGTAAAGTTTTATGTAATTTATAGTAATTATAAGGTTATTATGTAACTAATTGTAAGACTTAATTTGTAAATAATGTTAAAAATACTA
The DNA here is from genome assembly GCA_025506515.1 of Flaveria trinervia. Taxonomy (NCBI): domain Eukaryota; kingdom Viridiplantae; phylum Streptophyta; class Magnoliopsida; order Asterales; family Asteraceae; genus Flaveria; species Flaveria trinervia. The sequence goes on from CM046447.1 coordinate 76,109,542, forward strand.
TTTTACCCTTAAAAATGGTTGTACATTGTCCATTGAATGATGTAAGTGTTCTTAATTTAATGGTATCTTAAAATGCCCTTCTCATATGCTTTATATATAGTATAGATATGAGTCCATCTATTCCAATCAACAATAAAATGAGATACATGTTGCTCGGATTTCGATAGCAGCAGTCATACCTTTTTAACAAAGAAGGATCCACATGAATCGACAGCCCATTTCTATCGATCATTAGTGTCTTTTATTTGAACACGCCTAAGAGTATTTTCACATGCCTGAACTTGTCAAGAGGCTTCCGAGTCAAGATTCTTCAAATTCTAGTTTAGTTAATACCAATTGTCTGACCATTGTTGAAAATTCTATCTACGATATTTGAAGTGTGAAAATATATGTTATTTTATATAGAAAATATTTTTCACAAATTAGTTTTAAAATTTGGAAATTCCTAACTAAACTTCATACAAACGGCAAGTGTACCGGTCGTGATATAGTAAAGTTTAGGTAAGTCCGGATATCGAACCCTAGAGACAGGTTTGACAGCTTTCGTTACTAAACCTCTATCGACTTCTAACCTAATTAATTTAATTATTTTAAGTAATTAATATCAATAACAAAACAAACAATTTAACTAAAAGTAATTAATCAAAACACGACGGAAAAAATAAACAAATAAGAATTTAAACTTTGAAACTTGAATACGATTAAATATGTGAAATAAGTACCTAGGCAGGGATCCAACTAACATGTAATGACTTTATGGCTATCTTTAAAAATACGAATCTAAGGTTAACTAGGTATGTTGCTACTCCATAAGAAAACCAAATGCACTAGATAGGTTTATTAAAATGTCTAATGGAATATCACCCCCCTAGGTTTTCTACCACAATATCTTTCAGATTATATTTCTAACCCTAAGACAAAGGACAACTGATTAAATCCAATTAAACACCCTCAAACACTAACACCGCGAATGAAAGGCAAAACACGTTCTCGCGAAATCTAAACCTAACAAGCAATGGGTAGGAGGTTTTAAGAAATATCTATTACCCTTAGGTTCTAGATAAAGTAGCACATTGAAAATACTATCAAAATTATAACCAATGATTCTAAGATTATCTCTAATCAAAGTTTAAAATTAAGTACACAAAGTAATTAATTTTAACGTGCAAACCTAATCTAGATGTCACGCAATCAATGTAGATACATATGTACCTAGTTTATGAGCTCAATGTAAAATGTCTTTTATATCTTACATATATGTAACAGAATGGGTTTAATGAAATACAATGTGTGGTTTATGCTTATAATATTTAATATTTTATTGATTATTGTGTGTTAACGCTTATTGAACTAACTATATAGGTTTGTGGTTGTTTACATAGTTCTTAGTCAATTATGATTAAGAAACGTGCTTAAACTTAATCATGTGAAATTCTCATGCTAATGGACCATACGCATGAATAACTTCATGCTAATGAACCAGTCGCACAACTGAACTAGGAGACCGGATCAGTCACACGATTGTGACATGAGATTGACTTAGTCGCACGACTGAATCTTCAGTCGTACGGATGGATCAACCGTATGCTTCAATCGCACGATTGAACCATGCAAATGGTTTAGTCGCACGAACGAGAAACCCTAACCTATAAATACCACTTAATTCGTGGAAAACACAACTATTCGAATACCTACGCACTAAATCGTACCCTAGCCTAACCTATAAATACCACTTAATTCGTGGAAAACACAACTATTCGAATACCTACGCACTAAATCGTACCATAGCCGTCCAGAGACCCTAAAACAACCTGTTCCAAGTTCATAGATCGCACAGAATCGTGAGTTATCACTGATTGGATCGCCAATCAAATAGGATTCCGCACTATTTGAGTTGGTATACACGTAAATCAGTTAGTACTCCATCCGTACACGGTCCCCAACAAGTGGTATCAGAGCCTTGGCTCTTGATTGACGTGTGATTCAATCGATTTTGATATAAAAATCATGGTTTTCACTCAAAAACGCAATCTTTTTGTGTCAAACAGTGTTTTAGACGTCTCCAGGTCAAAAAGTTAACGTTTTCCGGCATATGACAATTAGGGTTAGTGAGAAATTCTTGTTTTTGCGTCAAAATACCTTAAACCTTCGAATTCTCAAAATTCAGCAGCTTTAGTCCCACGATTGACTCAATTGCACGACTGAATCCATCCGCATCCCTCATACGCACGATTAGAATCAATCGTTCATCCATTCGTACGACTAAACTGCCTATTCGCAGTGTTCATCCGCACCTGCTCATTCGGACGATTGAGCCATCCGCACTTGTTCATTCGCATGTCTGGGCCAACCGCATTGTTCAATTGCACGAAGTGTTCAATCGCATTCCTTCAGTCGCACAAGTAAAACAGTTTGTTCTAAAGTTCAAAGTTGATAGTAATGGAGGATCAATATTCAGTGTTTACCGCAGGGAGGGATTCAAGGATCCAGAATCTATTGCTTCTGGAAAATGAAGTGGGGAATCACAATAAATCCCCTAAGCTCATAACGTTAGATGATTACCCACAATGGAAGCAAAGATTCGAGATCTACTTAAATAGAGTAGATCCCAATCTGTGGGAATCGATAGAGACGGGGTATAGCATGCCAGTAGGTGCAGATGGAGTCAAACTTACCTTAGGCGGCATGACTGATGGCTAAAAGGTAAAGTACAATGCTGAGAAGAAAGTATATGCATTGGTAACTCAGTCAATTCCTAAGGACATCTTCCATTAATTTTCTAAGAACAAGCAAGCAAAGAAGTTGTAGGATGCATTAGAAAAACAGTATGATGGGAATGCGTCATTAAAAGCTCTAAAGGAAAAAGCGTTGAAGGAGTTTGAAAACTTCTCGTCAATGGGTAAGGAGAGCTTGGATGACGTCATCGATTGGTTCTACCACTTGATGAGTGAGCTGCACACTCATGGAGTTACAACGTCTATGGAAGACAAGGTGTCAAACTTTGCAGATGGGTTTCCAGAGAAGTGGGTTCCTTTGTATCCAACCTCAGCAGAATGATATGTTGGCGAAGTTAGATATCAACGATTTCATTCTAAAACTGAGAGAGGAAGAGTTGAGGATGAAGTACAGGGCTCAAAAGTCTTCATATGATCAGAACCCATCACTGTACAACTCAACTCCACAAGCCAAAACGTTTGGAGCGCCACTTCAAATGGCATTCATGTCGAGTTCAACTGGTCCATCTCAAGCTACCACTTCAGGATCTGACACGTCAGGATCATCTTGTACCCAATACATAGCACCTGAAGCCAATGCTACAAAATTGAAGACCGAAAATCTCGGGAATATGACGGCGGAGGTAGCAAAGGAGCACATGGATCTCTTAGCAGTTGTCATTCACTCCTATGATGGACTAGTTGCTAGGAAGATTAGGAACTGCCATCTGGCAGATGAGGACTATGAGCAGGTAGACGAGACAGAGCTGGAGAGAATGGACATCATGTGGGCCTTATCAAGTGCTGTCCAGAGAGCTAAGAAGTTTGTCAAGAAGACCGGATAGAATCTAATTGCCACTAATGACACAACTTTTGGTTTTGACAAAATTGTGGAGAGAAGGGGCACTTCAAACATAAATGTGTGAAGCCCAAGAAGACAAAAAATAGGAATCCATTCTCATCTTTCAATCGTCAGGATAAATCCACAAGTAGTCCTACTTCGTCAAGCAAGGATCCTAAGGCCTTGACTACTCAGGATGACGAAGGACAAGATTGGATCTTTCGGTTTGTGTCTTCGGGAGAATCCAACATTGCTAGTGTTGAGGATTTAGATGACGACTCAGCAAGCGAAGGTGATATTGTAGTGAAACTCGCGATGTCAAATATTGAAGAAACTGCAACTGTGGTTGATCACCTGCTTGAAGAAGGGACAAGTTCAACAAGTTCAGAATCACCAGAACCAGAAAAGTCAGACTCTACTTTGATGGCTGAGTCAACCGCACCCTCTCAGGTAAGTTCCACTAATCAAATTTTCAATAATCATGCTTGTTTTGATTGTAATAAATTTAGGGAAATAATAGATTTGAAATTTGCTAGGTTATTAGATCACAATGATAGCTTAGTAAAGGACTTGCAATTGTGCACTGAAGCAGATCGTATTTTAAAATTAAATGAGCATAGTTACAAAGAGAAAATAGAACTGTTAAATAAACAACTTAGGGAAACTGAAGTTGTGGCTTTTAACCAAGCTAATGACATTAAATTCTATCTAAACTCCCTAGAAGAAACAAAAAGCAGTTTTGGAAGTAGAAGTAAATCATTAAAACAAAAACTGCATAGTTGGACAAGTTCTTCTCACATTGTCCAACACTTAGTGAGAGAACGCAACAATGGGGAGGGATTGGGTTATAAAGTGGTTCCACCACCAGATGAGACCTTGTTGAATGCCAAAAGTAAACCTATAAATAACAACCCAATCAAGGATCATGTGGTGTCCACTCCTTTTGTAAGTGATCCAAATTCCACGTGTCAAACTATTGTATCTGGCACTAAACAAAAGGATACCACTTCAAAATCAAAGGTAAAATGCCTATTGTTAATCTGGATGAACAAATTGAAAAGGTTAAGGTAAAGTCTGGTTCAACCACGTCTATAAATGAACCTAAAAAGACCAAACAAGTTAACCAAACACGTGCGTCATGTATAAGTCCAGATAAACAAAAGGGTAAAGATGTTGAAAAGGTTCAAGCAGCAAATGTAGTTAAACAAGTTAAAAACTCTAAACAACAAGTGTTAAAACCCAAACAAAATAAAGTCACACGTGTGTCACACACTTCTCCACAGAAACAGCTACACCAACATGTCGAAAGTAGATCGTGCTACAACTGTGGAAAGTATGGACACATCGCGTCTTACTGTCCTTATTATCAGGCTCCAAGGAAAAGAGTTGAACTTTTTGACACTAAACGGAGATTATCCAAAAGAAGCTCCATGATTCCACCAAAAAGAGTCAGTGAACCTAAAGTTCAACCCATTAGCCAGTCGTCAGTTTATCACAAACAGGCCTTACATAAAACTGGTTTATGGAAAGAGAAGTCCATCCTTGTATCTGATAATGAGAACAAGAAGAGAACAGATCTCCCCTCACCCTCTAATGGACAATGGGTATAATTTATGATGTGTGATGCCTCTGGGACACCCAAGCCGATTAAGGCTTGGGTCTCTAACCTTAACCAATGTTTTAAATTAAATATGCAGGGTGTTCGCTATAGTGTTGAAAAAACACTTGGATTGTAGATAGCGGAGCATCCAGGCACATGACTGGGAACCGGGCACTCCTATCAAATGTCAAACAAATAAAAGGAGGTCATGTTCATTTGCTGGAAACAAAGGAGGCTATATCACAGCTCAAGGGGAAGTAGGGAATCAGAAAGTGAAGTTTGACAAGGTAAACTATGTTCAACAACTTCAAAATAATTTGCTTTCTGTTTCCCAAATATGTGACAAAGGATTTAAGGTAGTTTTCGACATAAGAAGTGCTATGTTCTGAAAAAGGATTATGTGATCTTGGAGGACCAAGTCTTAATGCCAGCCTCAAGATATAATGACCTTTACATCTTGGATCTATCAAAGGCCTCTACAACGGATCATCAAGTTCAGTGCTTCTTGTCAAAAGCTACTGAGAAGGATTCTATCTCCTGGCATAGAATAATGGGGCACATCAATCCACAGAAGATGAACCACTTGATCCAGAATGATCTAGTGCGAGGAGTAAATGTCAAAACTTCCAACTACCAGATTTTTGTGTCGCCTGCAAGAAAGGCAAACAGACTAAGAAGTCTCATAAGGCAAAGAAAGTTCATTCCATAGAACTGCCTCTTGAGCTTCTTCACATGGATCTGTTTGGTCTAGTTAGTACAAGAAGCATCGCAGGCGACTTGTACTGCTATGTAGTTACTGATGACTACTCAAGATTTTCTTGGGTGATGTTTCTGAAATCAAAATTAGAAACGGTTGAGTAATTCTAAGAGTTAGTAACTACACTGGAATCTCTTTACAAGCTAAAGGTAAGACAAGTCCGCTCAGACAACGAAACAGAGTTCAAGAATCAATGGATGGAGGCATTCTGCAAAGAAAAGGGAATTGTACATCAGTTTACATCTGCCTACACTCCACAGATGAACGGGGTGCTGAAAGGAAGAACAGAAGCTTGATAGAGACTGCCAGGACGATGCTAGCAGACTCGAAACTGCTAATCCAATTTTGGAATGAGGCAGTGGCAAATGCATGTTACACTTTGAATCGAGTCTTGGTGGTTAAACGACATGGAAAAATGTATTACGAGTTGCTACAATGACGTAAACCTAATCTGGAGTACCTCGAACCGTTTGAAGCACCATGTACGTTGCTGAAGTAAACTCAGAAAGGCAAGTTTAGCAAGAAGGCTGAAGAGGGAATCTTTCTAGGATACAACATACCGAATAAGAGAGTTTACAACAACTCAACGGTTCAAGTAGAAGTGTGGTGTAACGTGGACGTTCAGAGATACACCACCCCTCCTGCTAGAAAAGGACCCGCATTCTTTTTCAACTATGATGGATTTCTCAAGTCCTTCAACATTCCTCTCTCCACTTTTGATGATGAGTTAGCAACCAAAATGATGTATGATGTCTTAAACACACCAACACAAGACTCTACAACATCTGGTTCACAAGGTGCGTTACCTAGTCAATCAGGGGGAGCACTCAAGGTAAGTGACTCCTCCTCTGACGATGAAGCCGTGGAGAACGATCAGAACGATCAGGAGGAACAGGTTCCTACTAGTGCATGTCCACAAGCATCTAACGTTGATGCCTCTGAGTCTTCAGAACCTCACACTCCTACTGCCTCAGATACGGAACCAAACGTTCATAATCTTGATTCTGAGAAAGTTGTTCCCACCACTCCTGGATCATGCCTAAATGTCTATCATCCTTTGGACAATGTCTTTAGGGATGTCAGATCAGGAGTTCTGATGAGAAATTAGCTATATTCAGCTGATTATGCCTCGGTAATGGAAAAGGGATACATTCACGATGGTGCATATCGTTGTTTTGTGTCTCAGTTTGAGCCAAAATACGTTAGTGAAGCCCTAAATGATGAGGCACGGGTGAGTGCCATGCAAGAAGTTCTTCAGTTCACGAAGTTAGGTGTATGGACACTGGTGGATAGACCTTAAGGTGCTAAGGTTATTAGCACCAAATGGGTCTTGAAATGCAAGAAAGATGACCAAGGGGTCATAATCAGGAACAAGGCTCGACTTGTAGTTCAAGGATTTTGACAAGTCGAGGGTATTGATTACAATGAAGTCTTTGCACCTGGGGCGAGAATAGAAGCCATCCGTATCTTCTATCCTATGCTCTTACATGAAAATTAAAGTCTGTCAACTGGATGTAAAGAGTGCATTTCTTCATGGTGAAATCCGAGAAACAGGGTATGTCAGTCAGCCTGAAGGATTTGGGGATCCATATCATTGGACAGAGTTTACAAACGGGATAAGGCTCTCTACGGGCTTCACCAAGCCCCGAGAGCATGGTATAAAAAACTCTCAGCTCACCTTGTGAAACACGGATTTCGCAGAGGTGTAATTGACTATACACTGTTCATCAAAGAAAAGGATGGGGATCTACTGCTTGTTTAGATTTATGTTGATGACATAATCTTCTGTTCCAAGAATGAAGACCTATGTAAAGAATTTGAAGCAGTAATGAAGGCAGAATTTGAAATGAGTGCCACGGGAGAGATGAAGTTCTTTCTCAGGTTACAGGTGGATCAAACACTAAAGGGGATATTTCTACATCAGACCAAGTATGTATGGGATATTCTCAGTCGATTTGACATGGAGAATGCTTTCGCAGTTAGGACTCCACTTGCTACAAACCATGATGTAGCACCCAACAAGAATGGTGATCTGGTTGATGCCACCATGTACCGAGGAATGATTGGATCCCTTATGTACCTCACTGCCTCAAGACCTGATATCATGTATGCGACATGTCTATGCTCCAGATATCAGGCAAAACCGAAAGTCAACCATCTTATTGGGGTTAAAAGGATATTTCGTTATCTAAAGGGTACACGAACACTAGGGTTGTGGTATCCTCATGATGATGATTTTGAGCTTACCGCGTACAGTGACTCGGATTATGGCGGCTGCAAAATGAACTACAAATCCACATCAGTAGGATGTCAATTTTTTGGGAGGAGATTATTGACCTGGCAGTGTAAGAAGCAGACCTCGGTTGCTCTGTCAACCTGTGAAGCTGAATATGTTGCTACTGCAAGTTGCTGTTCATAAATCATCTGGATTCAACACCAAATGCGGGACTACGGTTTGCAATTAATACTCCTATATTTGTTGATAATTCTGCTGTAATAGCCGTAACTAAAAATCCGGTCCAACATCCTAAAACCAAACACATCGGCATTAAATATCACTTTATACGTGATTTTTTGAAAAGAATCTAATCGATGTTGTTAAAATATATACAGATTTCCAACGCGCTGACCTCTACAAAAATGCCTTTGATAAACCACGTTTTCTATATTTGTTAGAGGTCAACGGCGTTAAAAAGAAAAGTGATGTCATTCCAGAAGATGAACATGTTTAGTCTGATGCGTCGAGTCTATTTTTCCTTTATTTTATTTCGTTTGTTAATTAGTTTTAGTGTTTTTATTTGTTCACCTATTAAAATCCTAAAAAGCAAAACCAGTTTCGTTTGAGAATTTTATGGGGAGAATAGGTTAAAAAAAAGAGGGAGGAGAACATGCAAGCTAAAAGAAATGAGATCGTATCTGAGATATCAATTCAACGACTATGAAAAATGATAGTACACATGAACAAAGAATTTGGGACTTTAAAAGATTTAAATTGAATTAGATGCAAAATTCAAAGTATAAGACTGAGAAGAATCTAATACTTCCAACGATGTTGTTAAAATATATACGGATTTCCAACGCGCTGACCTCTACACAAAAGCCTTTGATAAACCACATTTTCAATATTTGTTAGAGGTCAACGACGTTAAAAAGAAAAGTGATGTCATTCCAGAAGATGAACATGTTTAGTCCGATGTGTCGAGTCCATTTTTCCTTTATTTTATTTCGTTTGTTAATTAGTTTTAGTGTTTTTATTTGTTCGCCTATTCAAATCCTAAAAAGCAAAACTAGTTTCGGTTTTAGAATTTTACGGGGAGAATAGGTTAAGTTAAAAAAAAGAGGGACGAGAACATGCAAGCTAAAAGAAATGAGATTGTATCTGAGATATCAATTCAACGACTATGAAAAATGATAGTACACATGAACAAAGAATTTGGGACTTTAAAAGATTTAAATTGAATTAGATGCAAAATTCAAAGTATAAGTCTGAGAAGTCTAAGCAAAAATAAATGGAAAAATGATAGTAAAACTAGCTACTACTAAGGTAACACGGAGAAAGTAGACCTACAGGTTGCTAGACCATTAGATGATGTATCGGTAGATTCAACACAATAGATAAGTAGACCTCGTTGGTGATCTCAAGATCAAACTAAGTTGTTCAACAAGCTGTGGGTTATCATCTTATCCCTGGTTAACACAATCAACAGTGTTCCAATAAGGGGTGACGAGCAAAATAAACGCTACAAATGTGTGCGGATGACCATAATATGAGCAAAGCACATGATGAAAAATGCAAAAAACAATCAAACTAATAACCTATGTTGTTGGTGCGATCTATGCAAAAAGAATAAAATTGCTCAAACAAGAAGATAGGTTGTGTGCCTCTCTGTTGTGCGGTGGCACTAACCTGAGGATAAGCATAACCTAGATATTCTATAATTCATTGTTGTTTGCCGCCTCTCTGCTGTGCGGTGGCACTGACCTGAGGCTTGGCTTCTCTTTGAAAGCTCTAAGAATAGTTTCTTCTTGTCAAACTACCCGTAGACTGCTCAAAAATATCCTGAGAAATGTTGATTATCATATAAGCGTGGGATCCACAAATGCTTGTTGAAATAATTAAACATTAAACCATCACCAATCTGTGTCAAAAGTCTGTGTATGGATTTAAGTGGACAAGTATACTGACAATCATTGTGGCGGCAAGTCTTGAAAGTCAAAATCAATGCGTGCATCTTATAGTACTAGTATGATTTTCTAAACTTGCTAATGACTCTCGATGAAAACAAGAATCTAGCATCAAAAGATTTTGGTAACACGTCCTGAATGATTTGATTACCTGTATGATTCCATAATGATTCGTTCCAGTTATGGTCAAAATAACTTGAAGCTGGCTGTTCTAGAAATAAATCTGTTAGATATCTATCTTAGGGTTTTCACCTCTCACAAAACCTACAAAAATATGTTGTACTTCTGCTTTTCAGTTCTAGTAGTTTCATTTGTTTAATTTTGTTAGTTTAGTTGTTAAAAGTCGGACTACGCATTGGAATTCTGTCTGGGATCTAATCACTTAAAAGGGTCACATCTGAGGTGACCAAACTTGCTTTCAAATGTTAAATGGGTCACATCTGAGGTGACAAAATGTTTTACTGCTAAAGGATCACGTCGGAGGTGATCAAATGTTTCCAAAGTTAAAACGATCATGTTTGAGATGATCAAACGCTTGTAAAGTTATCAATAGTTAAAAGGGGTTTAGTGTTAAATGGTCATAAAGTCAAAATCATAAGGATGAGCCATTTGCACGACTGGACCATAAGTATGGACCAGCCGTACGAATGGGGCATACGAATGAGCCCAATCATACGACTAAGCCACATGTATGGCCCAAACATGCGATTGGATCATCAGCATGGGTAGCTTCATGCGATTGGATCATCAGAATGAACCAATCGCACAAATGGAAGCAACCGAACGAGGTTGTCGCATGACTGAACCCCAGTCGCACGACTGATGATGACCGATTGAGTTAGTCACACGACTGAGTCTCAATCGCACGAACCAGCTGTGCGATTAGGTCCAGTCACACGACTGAAAGAAACCCTAGTATAAATAGAGGGGAAATCGGTCGCAAACCCTATTCACCCCTAATCGCTCATTTCTTCGCACGACTTACCGATACTCTGCCCAAATTTCATCTGATTGTTCTTGGACTATGATTATTACTTTCTAACGACCTCCAGTGACTCCACAGGTAATGTGCAACGATTTCCAGTCAAATGCTCAATCGATTAGTCATCGAAAGATCGAAATTTAAGCCCTAAAACTTAACCGAGACTAACTGGACCAATAAATTGATAAAACCAAGTAAAATGGTAAAATAAAGGTTATTAGGCGCTCTGTCGGGTGTTTGCGGGACTAATGAGCTATTTCACGATGTCTAACATTACGATTTGCTCAAAATTTGAATTTGAATAACCCAATAGTCTGTCATGCAAATGGGCGCCCTAATGAACCTCAATCGCACGACTGAGATGGGCGAATGGCACAATCGCACGACTGAACCACGCAAATGAGTTCAGTCGCACGACTGGTTCAACCGCTTGGGATAGCATACGACTAAGCCAAGTCGAATGCTCGGTCGTATGTATGAGCTCAATCGCACGACTAAACCTCAGTCGCACAGTTCATTCGCATGACATAAAAGAAAGATTCAAATTAAGAACTTCATATGGCTATTCTTTTACACATACTAATGTTTATACATTTTGTGTAGTGGATGGCGAGTCGCTGGACCATGAGCACTAAGCACAACATATGTGCTCACCTGGATCTCACTCCAGGAATGCTGCAGATTTCTCGGGCATCATTACTTTTCTATGGAGGTCGAGGATCTTCTGTGCCATTTCAACACCGTGCACACCATACCGATCCCTTCAGCAGGCCTTCTGGGAAGGCGCGGTTGTTGATAGGACTGCAGAGCCCCACTGTATTAGGAGTTCTATCTTTGGTCATGCCATAGAGATCACAGAGGAGGATCTCCGGACAGTATTAGAGTTTGGAGATGATGCAGGCTGTCCGACCCGCTTGTACCCACTGACAGTGCACGTTGATTTCTGTGAGCCAAGTACTCGGGGGACATCACCGCAGGTGTGCTCAGAGCAACCTGTGCCCCTAATTCAAGTACTTGGCACATGTACTGCTTAAGTGCATTGCCTCCAGGAAAGGAGGCTTCGATGAGTTGTCGAACCAGATGCAGAACGCCTACGTGGCATTGGTGTTGAACCACCCATGCAGCTTCTCCTGGATGATCTTCACCTACTTGGTGGAGAACATCGAGGCGAAGGGGAAGGAGGAATTCTGTATGTATCCTCGCTTCATGCAGATGATCATTGATCAGAAGCTCCCTTAGCTACCTAAGGAGAAGGAGGACGTTGTGGTACTTGAGGTGATGGATGACACCACATTGGGACGGATGAAGGTGTACAGGGGGAAGCAGGTTAAGCCCCTTGTGATGAGATTGTTCGGGCACCTGGCCCAGGAGGATTACGTGGCACCCGCCAGGAGAAAGTGGCGCCACGAGGACAGTGGTTCTGATACAGAGCAGATAGTACTCTCCACCAATGACTCAGGGGATGATGATAGTGGTGATGGTGGAGACACAGGCCCCACTCCATCTAGGGCCACCACTACTAATGTTACACCTCCACCACTTACTCATGGAGATGCTAACATAGCTGGTTTCCATCGGGATTTCAGGCCTGATGAGGAGGAGGAGAGTGATGATGAGCCGTTGACCAGAACGATGGGCAGTAGGGTGGTTGCCACCGAACAAGGGATAGAGGCGGTTGGAGGACCCAAGCTGCGTCTGGGGAGACTACTAAAGATCCTACTTATACCCCAAACCAGCTCAGCATCCCAGGGGGAGCATCCTCCTCGAGGGGTTCGAGGAAAAAGAGGATGGCTCAGCCCCATGGGATGAAGCCGAAAAGACGGAGGTTCACGCTGATTCCTACCTCCACCACCACTGTCACCATATCTACCACCACTCACCCACCCACTACCACAGCTACCACCACCACTACTACCACCTCACCCACCATCATTACCACAGCCACTCCACCACCTATCTACACTACTTCCACCACCACCACAGCCTACCCATCACACCCACACATATACCCACCCATATTCAACACAGCCACCACCACTACCACCAGCATGGACCATCAACCCACCATCCATTCATTACAGGATCCTCCCTACCTTCTGTTGGGGTAGAGCATCAGCTGGCAACACTAAACAGGATGGTGCTGAAGTTGTGGGCTGCCGACGAGGAAAGAGCTGCATAGATCAGATAGCTTGTGGAGCAAAACGCTGCCCAAGCATAGCAGATCGCTCAGCAGCCCCAGCTAATCGAGGATCAAGCTTAGTAGATGGTGGTTCAAAGTCAAGAGATTGCCTAACTTCAAGAGCATAAAGTTTTATCCACTAAGAAGATTGCAGAGTTGGAGGATGCCAATAAGACCATCATGCTCAAACTCAAAGGCACAAAGGATGAGCCTCTGAAGATACGAGAGGGTGATAATGATAATAGTGATGATGATGATAATAGTGATAATGAAGAGGATGAAGAGGATGAGACCGAAGGAGGAGATGATGAGGATGCAAGAGATAATGAAGAAGGTGGGGATGCATCTGCATCGGGTGCCACATAAGCAAGAGAGAGGCGAACCAAGAAAAGTCAAGATCAGGGTGCCTCAACATCAGCCCCGACTGCAGAAGAGCATTTGATTCAGGACAAACGTAATGATTAGATATTTATGTAATTTTAAATCATGTGTAATTGAATCATGTATTAAACTATGTACATAATGTTTATATTATTTAATGTTTACTGTCTTGATTATTGACTAATGGTTGATGTGTTTATATGTTTAAATCAAGCAGATCATTCATCTTAGCAAGATGAGTACAATGTTGCTCCCCTTCAGCAGATCAAGTCTCAACTCATAATGATACTTGATCTATAAGGGATCATCAAGAGGTCTGTGAGTTACACTCCTGAAGAAGGAGAAATAATTCACGACCTTACTGATGAGTAACTGGCTGAGATGGTCTAACTGAATCAGATGAGCTTATGAAGGATGCTCCTACTATTGACAGGGATAGTGACAATGAGCTTAACGATGTGGATGAGATTGAGATTGAAGACGTCACAACACAACATTATCCAGAGTATGCTGACAATGAGGGAAAAGTAGTCCCCAATCTGGGTGACACCCTTGTCAGTGATACATTTGAAACACTGGATAAGATGGAGCAGGATTCGGGGAAGAAGAAAGATCAAGCCCAAGCCTCGGATGCCAATGTCAACCTCAAAAAGGCTGAATGGGCGGCATGTTTTGCAGAGATCAGAGCCCAACGTAGTGCTCCAAAGTCTAGTACCTACACCAAGCTTTACAAAGTGAAGAAGCATCTGAAGGTGTCAGGAAAAATCATAGCGTGGGCATATTTTGATGATCTAAATGTTTATGCTATCAAGAGAGAGAAGGGAATCGAGTACTTCAGATTCCCATACGATCTGAAGACTCTACTTGGTTTTGAGCTTAACAGCTGGCTAAATTGAAGCTGTTATATGATGACCCTTGAAAGATGTTAAGCTGGTTTGAAGCTGCTTTGAAAAGAGAGTACCACACCAGGTGGGTCAACTTCAAACTTCAACACCAACGAGGTATATTAGAAGATCTGAAGTTGATGCCATTACTGGAAAGCCAAAGATTGTGCTGAAGTGGAGTCCTCCGTACACAATGTCGAGAATCCCTCTAAGGGAATGCCTCAGGACTTCACTCCACACTTTAAGTGGTGGTACTACGATTGGAGAACACGTGAGGCGGTCATAGTTTTGAACAGAGATGGTAATATGGAAACAATCAGCGTGTTTGACCCAATGTGGCTCACTAACTTGTCGGCTGATGATGTTTACACCTTATACAAGTGGCCACTGTTCTATGACGCGTAAGACATTGTAAAAGCCCCCCAGTTCCAAAACGTGATAAGACTCTGCTTTGCATTCGAAATACATGCAGGAGTTACAAGGGAGAAAAGTACAAGAAATATGAAGAGCTGATGAAATATGTTAGACAATAGAGTAAACTAGGTCCAAGGGAGAGTTTGTAGATACATATGTACCTAGTTTATGAGCTTAATGTAAAATGTCTTTCATGTCTTACATATATGTAACAGAATGGGTTTAATAAAATACAATGTGTGGTTTATGCTTATAATGTTTAATATTTCATTGATTATTGTGTGTTAACGCTTATTGAACTAACTATATAGGTTTGTGGTTGTTTACATAGTTCTTAGTCAATAATGATTGAGAAACGTGCTTAAACTTAATCGTGTGAAATTCTCATGCGAATGGACCATGCTAATGGACCATACTAATGGACCATACGCATGAACAACTTCATGCTAATGAACCAGTCGCACGACTGAACTAGGAGACTGGATCAGTCGCACGATTGTGAGATGAGATTGACTCAGTCACACGACTGAATCTTCAGTCGTACGGATGGATCAACCGTATGCTTCAATCGCACGACTAAACCATGAAAATGGTTCAGTCGCACGAATGAGAAACCCTAACCTATAAATACTACTTAATTCGTGGAAAAACACAACTATTCGAATACCTACGCACTAAATCGTACCCTAGCCGTCCAGAGACCCTAGAACAACCTCTTCCAAGTTCATAGATCGCACAGAATCGTATTGCAATCCTTCTTAACATTTAGATTCATTCTAAGATTGATTCTACGTGCGTTCTCACTGATCGGATCGTCAATCAAATAGGATTTCGCACTATTTGAGTTGGTATACACGTAAATCAGTTAGTACTTTGTCCGTACACGGTCCCTAACATAAAACATACACGAGCATGACAATAAATTTCAAACATAAATCAATACACATATTCATATTTAATTGAGCGAATAATCAAGTTCTAAGATTAATAAACAAATTTACAAAACCAAAACCAAATATTTAATCAAAACATATTAGTTTTCAACCCAACCAAGGTAGTACTAAGAAGTAGTTACTAATAACGTTAAAAAACATTAAGAAAAATAATAAATTGAAAGATTTAATAACATGAATGAGAGAAACAATGAAACAAAGAAAAATAATTAATATAAGACGAAACCGAATAATCTTTTGCGCTCGAATGCTTCAATCCTTGTTCTTTGATATTGCTCTCCACTTTTACTATTACTCTTTAATCGTACTCTAAAGCTCCTCGTTGAACAAAAAAATAAGTTATTGTGCTTTTTTTCTTTCTTTTCCGAATTATGCCATCCGTCCCCGTTTCAACTGTCACTTTCTTGTGTATTTAAAATCCATCCCAAATAATTATGTTTTTATCTGATGACAGGACTTCTCGTCGTGGGCTTTTCAATTAAAAAATTAAAACAATTATCATCAAAACTCAAATTGGTGCAGTGGACTTGTACACGTGGAGTATTAGCAAAATTTTAACCCATTTAGATCTCTTTTGCTAATTTAAAATATAATAATTTCAATTAACTATTTAAATCAAATCACTAATTACGTTAACACCATAAATGTTTTTAGCTTATTTTTAAAAAAATTCAATGTTTTTCATTTCAAATTGATATTTAATTTTGATAAATAGTTTTAACCGTTTATCATTCTCAAATTAGTTAAAGTACATCATATATATTCATGGTTTCAAGTTTTGTTAATATATGTATATAGAGCTCATAATCATTTAAAATTGTTACATATGAATGTGACCAAAATATCAGTAGAATTATCTAGAACCTACATAAAAGTACTCAAAAGTGTAAAAAAATATTTGAATTTAGTGTGTAGATTTTAGATCATATCAATCTTGAGAGGCTCTTTGTCAATCCAAGAGTCCACCCAAAATTAATTTTTTCTTGATTTCCAATCTCACCAATGATGTGTCTCATTAAGATAGAGTTTGAATGGTAAAATTCAAGTCTAGATATATTCCATACACCTGGGAGATCACTTTATTGCGAAAGGAGAGTCGTGACTTAGGGCTTAGATGTATAGCTTGAATGCCTCTATTCTAAAAGCTTTCTTTTTTTACTTATGAAACGCCACCACACATTCATAATAGGTCTTGATTAATGTCACTAAGTTTGCCAATGTCAAGCCCACATTCTTCTTTTGAAGTTGTAACTTGGTCCTAAGCTACCTAACTAATCTTGATTTTTCCTTATTCCCACCCCACAATAATCTCCATCCGAGACTTTCCAAGTAGTCCTTAGGACTTTTTAAGGAGTTGTAGAGATAAAAGAAGTAAAGTGGTAGACTATCTAAGATTGACTTAAGTAAGGTAAGATGACCTCCCATGGATAGTGTAACTACTTCTAGAGTGTCAGTCTGGTAGATTCACATGAGTCCATCATCGATCTCCAACTCTTGCATCTGCTCATGTTTGCACCAGCTCTTATGTCAAGATAAGTAAATGGTAAGATTTATGTTTTACACCGAAGGATTGTAGCAATGTCATGCATATGTTCCTCTTCCACCCCTGTACCATAAATATTTGACTTGTAGTAGTTGATTCGCATACTTGAGATAAGTAAGAAACATAATAGAATCCTTTTGATATTAATAGAATTCATTTTGTTCCAATCCCCCGTTATACTTGCATCATTAGCATATAGTAAACTGGTAAGAATTGGTCATCCGTTTGGAATTTAAATTACATGAATAACACCCCTTGTATCAGTTTTGTTAAGGATGTATGAAAGGGTTTCTGCTGCGATTATGAATAAAAAAAGGTGAAAGTGGATCCCCTTGATAGAGGTCCTATTCACATTGGAATTCAAAGGTAGGAGATCCATTCACTAGGAAATATGCGTAAGTAGAGGTAAGAACGCCATGAATCCATTCAACCTAATGTGTAGGAAATGTCATTTGGAAAGGTACTTATACAAAGTACTCCTGGCATACATTGTCGGACACTTTCCCGATATCTATTTTAAAGAAAAAACTTTTCTTTTAAACTTTCCCACCAAGAGATCACCTCGTTAATAATCATAAGACAATAAAGGATATTCTGGTTAGAGAGAAATGTGAATTAAGTTTTAGAGATAATGGATCCAGTGACACATTTCAAATGAATTGCCAAAACTTTAGATACTATTTGGTTTATTACGCTATGAGGCTTATAGGCTTGAAATTATCAAGGGAATGGGAGGATGATGTGTTTAACTTGGGGATGTGGGCCAGGAGTGATGTTGTAAACCCATGCTAATAGAACTAGTGGAACAAAAGTGTTTAAGATTATGAAAAATCCTTTTGGATAAACTCCCAAAAATGTTTGATAAACACAAAGTTAAAACCCTTAAACCATCAAGACCAGGGGCCAGGTCACTTCCATATTCCCACACTGTCTATTTGATCCCTTGATTTGTGAAAATAGAGATTAAATCATCTAGACTGGGGGCCGTATTTTTTTATTAGTATGAGTAGTATTAAAATCATCATATTTGTTTTATAGTTATTCCATTAATGTTAAGGGTATATATGCATAACCTAAAAAGATTCAATTCATATACATTCTAATACATATTTTTAATTTGTTTAATCGCATTATGGCATAACACAAAATTACTAAATGTTTGATCAAACCATGTGTATATTGTTTCATGGTCTTTCAATTTGTTTGATTGATTTAATTTAAACTTATGCTCATAAGACAATGGCATGTATAAGAAGATTGTATTCATGTTCACCTTATTAACAAGTAATTGAATTCTCTTACATTTGAACAACACCTCCAAGGCACATACTTAGCTCTAAACGACTCAAGCTAGAGTTTCACAAGTTAAGTGGTATTATACCGGCTTTAGAAAGGGTATAATGGTGGTAATAGTGGTATGGGTGTCTTGAAAGTTTAGAAATGATTTTGGTATGAAAATTTGCTTTAATAGGTAAAGTCTTTTAAAGGTTGTTGGGCAACACCTTTGCAAACGAATGAAAACTAGCCACGTGTCACCACTTGTTTCGCCAAAACATTGAATCATTGGGACAGGTTTCATTCCTAGAGTGCCACGTGCCATTCTCTCATCCTTTTCGACACCTTGGTTTTAAATGGGTGATGTGTTCCGATGCGCTTGGTCTCAAGGTCTGATGTGTAATGTGAGCGCATCACGTATGTGATTGGCTCTTTATTAGAAATATACTAAATTTTCAAAACATGTGTGAATATGTGCAAATATTTTTAATCCTAGCAAGCTAAACTCAAAACAAGGGCATAATAATATATGACAGTAAACTAAATTTCAAACTAAAGGCATACTGATTCAAAATAAAAACATATTAATACATGAAAGTTAGCTTAAGTTCACACTTTTCCTCCTCTAAACATGTACGAGTAAGCCACTAAGTTAAATTGATTTTTTTTTGTTAATGTGTTCAAAAAGTATGAAACCCACTAGCATATATCCTCCAATCAATAATCATTTTATCATCATGAGCAAGCATAGGTTCATTTCCTTTATCATCGAACACACTGATATCTTTTTATATCTCATCATCTTCATCGTAAAGAGCATGTCATTTTCCTTTATCACTTCTTCATGGCCCGAATCTATCACCCTGATCCTCGGGTGTTTGAATGGGTTTTAACGGTGTTAATTGTAAGATTTTATTGAGTTTATCGGTTAGAAAGAGGTTACTGCTATTGTGTTTGTGATTTGCAAGTATCGGGAGCTAAAACATGTAAATAAAGCTAATTGAGAAGTCTTAGGATGGATTTGAGCAAGCCCAAACAAAAGACAAGTAAAGAGACAAAGGATGACAAAAATGGTCACAAGCCATCTTAGGTCATGTGGCCACCATAACCTATGGTGACAAGAAACTAAAAAAAATTGTGGGCCCCCATCGTAACTTACAGTGGGCGGGTGACCTACAATAGAGGTGGGCTAGAAAACAATAAAAGGCAGCTACCGCAACTTATGGTGGTCATAAGAACTACGGTACATAATGCGTTGAATTTTTATATAAAGACTACAAAATGGAGTTTTGACCTACGACCAATTCATTCTAAGCCACCCCCAAGTCCCAAGAACGATCCCGAGCGATTCCAACGACTTACGAAGGCGATTTCAAGGCTCAAGATCTTAATTTATCATTTGGTTTGATTCTCTAATGTTTTGAACAATGTTTTTATTTATTTTTTTCTTCGGATTTTATTACCATGTCTGGCTAAACCACCTGTGATCTTCTCCGGGTGGTAGGGTTTGTATACACTTGACTTGTTCTTTGTTTTCAATTGGGTTATTTTTTAAACTAGGTATCTTAAGCCGAAAACATTATTTGCTAATTAGAACTTCTAAAATATTTATGTTGATTGAAACCTATGTTCCGATTTTTCTGAGTGTTCTAGATTACTTTACATCAGTAAACCTCACGAGGGTTAGGATTGGATTGATTAACTCATTTGGGTATGATCTGAGTAGTTCTCTTACAACTATCTTGTTGAATTCCATTTGGTCTAATTAAACCAATTATGGTTATGTCTATATGACTATTCACAAACATCTAGGACAAATCAGTAATTGCAAACCTAAGCTCGAAGAAGACTACCTTCCAATTACTATTTACAACTAAATTAATTTCAAATTAGTTTTACTTATAAAATCAATTTTCTTTTCAACCCTTAAATCAAGTTTCTCATTTTTCATATATTTCCTATGGAGATAACCTTACTTACTCTATATGCTTAAGCGAGTTAAGATCACTAAATTAAATTGTTTTTTATTCGGCATGAGAAGCCACATCAAAATGACATCGTTGCCGGGGATTTAGTATGCAAAGTGATTTGTTTAATTTTTGTTTTTGTTTTTATTTAGTTTCTTGTTCTTCTTTTACGCTTGGTATGTTTGTGTGTTCACGCATGCATACCAGATACGCAAGGAACAAGTCCTCGGCAATATTCGATCTAGAAGTTGAAAATACCGCTTGGAGAAACCGAGCAAATTTTCAAACTAAAATGCAGTCAA
Source organism: Flaveria trinervia (assembly GCA_025506515.1). Classification (NCBI taxonomy): domain Eukaryota; kingdom Viridiplantae; phylum Streptophyta; class Magnoliopsida; order Asterales; family Asteraceae; genus Flaveria; species Flaveria trinervia. Next base: position 76,130,519 of record CM046447.1, read on the forward strand.
GTTCAGTCAAATGTGAACCAATGGAAAATCAAAACCAAGCACCGTCAAATCAAAACTCGCCAACAAATCAACAACAACAACCAATTATTCCACAACAGAACCAACCACTACATGTTGACCCATTATCCTACCCGGATATCCAACAACAACCGTAAAACAACCCACCTCCACATGTTCAAATCAGCTATCACAGAGGCAAAACCCATATCCTCAAAGACAAAGATAGAAACCATGCCATAAGCCCCAAACCGGTTCGAGAAGGAAGACCAGTATGATCATGTTAGCTTAAATACATGGAATGAGGATAAAAGATGGGTTTGAGGGATAAGTTTATAATATAGAGTTTGAAGATGAGCAGCAAGGTCGATTTAGGAATAGGCAGATCAACTATCATAGACAACAGTTCAATTAGCATCAGAATCACAACTATAACCAAGGGTCAAGGTTATTAGCAAAGACAAGCACCATTCTAAGTCAATAATAATCCTATATTTCAACCCTATCAAGCAGTAGTCTAAGGGGTAGATAGTCATTTCAAACCTACAATCACATGTTCATCTTCTCCTATTGTGCGACCATAGGTGCGGGAAAGATCTTAAGGTTAGGTCTAACGGCTTGGCCATTCTGATAGTTTCATGATTTGTCCAAAGGAGAGCCATAACTTCACCTGAATGACTTTAGTGCTACTTGCAAGACCACTAGGGCATAAGGGTTCACGCTTGAAGAAGTCATGCTATCACTATTCTAATTTACACTAAAAGGCAAATCCAAGAAATGGTTTCATTCTTTTACTTGGGAATAGTTACAACACGTACTTCTTGAAGAATACTACACACCACACAAAATAAGTGAAGCCGGAATTTCCATCCTTCCAACAACACCAAAATGAGCCATTTGATGAGGCTTGGACAAGATTCAAGGAACTTTTACAAACATGTCCCCATCATGACATCCCTCAATGGGAGTCAATTTCATCCTTTTATGAAGGATTGTCCACAAAAGATGTTCGGGATATCAACTCAATCGGTGCAGGCACATTTATGACGAATACGAATAAGGAGGATTGGTTGCTATTAGAGAAGTTGAGCACAAATTCAAAGAGGCAAGAATAATACCGTAAGAAGTCTAGGAATATAGTTGAAGCAAATTGCAATACCATTGCTAGAGTTGATGCATTGGAGCGAAAATATCTAATTTAGGTCTGTTGGGAGGTAAGGTGTCTGTTGAAGCTACTAGTTCATTCAATTTATGTCAGGGATGTGGGGAAGCAAAGCATGTTTCCCGGGATTATCCAGATTTAGATGTGGATTTGGAAGAGGTAAATTATGTGTCAGGTGATAGGCAACCATATAACAACATGAACTCCAACACCTATCACCCATGTTTGAAAAATCACCAAAACCTCATATATGTAACCTAGACAACCAGTTGCACCCAAATTTTCAAGGTAATTCTAAAATATCAAAATAGGTCAACAGATCAGAGTGGTCAATACAGTTAGGGGAACCACAATAGGGATGACAAGGGAAAGTATCAAAGCAATCAAAGCCAAGGCACATCATGAACAAAATCAAAACCAACAAACAGAGAGCTTCTGTATTTTTTGAAGGAGATGAAGGAATCTAATACGGTTTAAGACAAGAATCATAAGGCTTTGACCAAGTAAGTGGGGCAACTGGCTAAGGAGGTTGCTAGTTTAAAGAAAAGAACATGTAAACTACCTAGTGACACTCATAGGAATCCTACCATCCACTTGCATCATCTTCTAATTTATCAGGTGGCAAGAACTCTTCTATCAACTTGGTAAGTATTCTTTCATCTTGGAAGGTATATGATAATAAAGTCAACTCTTCATCACCCTTCATTGAAGGATTGGTGGAAGATGTTAACAAAGGAAGGAGAATGATTATGAAATTGAACCCGTTAAACCTAAGTCACCTAAAAAATAACATTTTCTAAAGAAACTAAAAAGGTATTAAAGGGTTTTTATTTTGGGGGTAAAGGAAACAGGTATGGAGGATAATACCATTCTGTTTCCTAATGCTTTACATAATCCAACCATTAAGGTTAACACCAACAATGTGAGTTATATTCTGACCGAAAATCTTCCACAAAAACTACAAGATCTAGGAACACCCGTGATCTCCATCCAATTGGATATTTTCAAATATCACGAGCATTGTTGTATCTTGGGGAAGCGTGAGCATTGTTGTATCTTGGGGAAGCGTGAGCATCTTCTCGGGAAGTCTCTTTGACCAATATGATTTTGTTTTCTTAGGCATGCTCACACTACTATAGTGTTAGCCGCTACGACACCTAGACTTCCCTGGGGGTATGGTCTCGGATGTCGTAGTCAAGGTGGAAATTTTCTACTATCCTGTTGACTTTTTAGTGCTTGATTATTTTGAGCCGGCTGACCAACAAACGGTTATTTTGGGTCATTTATTTTTGGTCACCTCAAATTTGTTGATCAACTTTAGAAAGGGTATATTTGACATGACTTTTGGAAATCAAAGGCAATTGATTAATTATTTTTCTCGTACATCTAATCCTTTGGTTAATAGTGAATGCTTTATGGTGGACACTATTGACAGGTGTGGCCTTTATGCAATAAAGGAGACACCACAAAGGCGTGTGTTACTTGTGAAAAAGATCAGGTGGAGTTGAGTTGAGTGATGGAAGAAGAAGGTGAGGTGATGGTACTTCAAGATAGTTGTTAGATCAAGTTCCAATAGGTCTAGATTCACTGTATAGGCTTAGTACTTTAATCATGAATTTATAATAAATTTTTTTATATATTTCTTTTTGATGTATGTAGTGAATATATAGGTTAACCCAATATATGTTGATTTATATGTGTGATTGCAGGAATAACAGTATGTTTAGTCAAATTTTGTAAATTGACTAAATGTAAGAACTATCTACGGATGAACACTTTGTATTCCCGTAGATGTTCTGCTTCAACAAAAAAGGATTTGTGCATCCGAGGATTTTCTACGGAAGAACAGTTTGTTGCGGATGAAGCCAAGGGATTCCTACGGAAGACCAAGTCCTGCGGAAGACTAAAACTCCTACCGAAGAACAAAAGTCCTACAAAAAAACCAAAACACTTGCATGTACTTTTCCAAGCACATCAAGTCAACAAGTCAAATTCTAAAGTGATGTCATAAAGTCCACTTCTGCTGACGACTTCACTTTTTCACAGAACATCACATCAAGACATTCTCTAAGTAACTTTCTTAACACGATAAGAAAGTTATTGTTACCCTAATAGTAAATTCTTGGGGCCTACAAATACAAGGCTAGGTGTATACTTTTACACACGCTTTTGAATCATTTTATCTTTGTAATAAACCCTAGCAACCCTAACAACAACCACAATAATATACACCAAAATATAATTAGAACCCTAGCAATATTTAAACATCAATTATTATTTGTTCAATTATAATCATTAATCAATGAGAACGGAAAATTCCGAATCAAACGTGTTTGATTATTCATTATATTAGTTTGTTTTACATTTATCAGAATTGCTTTTTGTTACATATTACAATCGTTCTTTCATCATCAATTGATTAGACAACGAGTAGTGATAATTCCATGATCACTATTCATTCAATCTAACCTGATAATTCATGTTTTGATCCTTGGATTCACAATAGTAAACCCACCTGGATTCATAAGGTGAAAACATGACGTGACAATATCAGTACAAAGTTAGAGCCATCGTTGAAGTCACCTCCAACCATAGAACTTAAAGAATGACCAAAGTATTTAAAGTATGCTTTTTTGGAGCTAACAACATCCTCTCGGTGATTATTGCATCCAACTTGTTTGGAGAGAATGAAAAGCCTCTCATGGAGGCATTGTTAGAGCATCAACAGTGATTGGTTGGACAGTTGTTGATTTAAGAAGAATTAGCCCTCTATTGTTATGCACAAGATTATTACAAAAGAGGGAATTCAGCCAACTAAGGATGCTCAAATGAGATGAACCTGAACATATGGGAGGTGGTGAAGAAAAAGATACCTAAAATGGCTCGAGGCAGGTATTGTTTACCCAATATTTGACAGCGATTGGGTCAGCCTGACCCAAACAATCCCCACGAAAGCCAACATCCAGATTGCCAAGAGCGTGAATGGTGAAGAGGTAGCCATCAAGCTGGTATTCGAGTGGCATATTTGTACTGTTTATAGGAAACTGAATGCTACAACTTCTAAGAACACTTTTACACTACCCTTTATCGACCAAATAATTGAATAACTATTGGTTCAATGATTTTATTGCTTTCTAGATGGGTATTCGAGATACAATCAAATTAACATTTATCCAGAGGACCAACATAAGACCATATTCACTTGTCCAAATAGTACTTTTGCTTTTTGGAGGATGCCAATTGGCTTGTGTAATGCCCCCGTCGTCTTTCAAAAATACATGATGAGTATCTTTTCAGATATGGTGGGGAATTCTATGGAAATATTCATGGTTGATTCTTTAATTTTTTAACATCATTTGAGTCATGCTTAATTCAATTGAAAAAAGTTTTAAAAAGATGCCTCAAAGTGAATTTGGTCCTAAGTTAGGAGAAAAGCCATTTTATGGTTCAAGAAGGTATCGTGGAGGGGCACGTTGTCTCGAGTCATGGGATAGAGGTTGATAGGGCAAAGGTGTCGGTTATCCACTCTGCCACCACCAACGAACATCAAAGGTATTAGGTTATTTTTAGGGCATGTTGGTTTTTTTACAGACGGTTCATTAAAAATTTAGTATGATAATAAAACCGTTTTGCAATTTGCTTATAAAAGATGTACCTTTTTGTAGATACATGTGTCCCTAGTTTCTGATCTTAATGTAATATCTTTGTATTGTCTTACACTTATGTAATTGTGTGGGTACTTAATGAAATACAATATGTGGTTGTGCTTAATGTTGAATATTTCATTGGTTGGTATGTAATAACGCTTATTGACTTGACTATATAGGTTGTGGTTGTTTGAATACTATCTAAATCAATTAATGACTGTGAAACATATTCAAACTTAATCATGTGAAGTTCTCATGCGATTGGCCCATGCTAATGGACCATACGCATGAACAATTTCATGCTAATGAACCAATCGTACGAATGAACCAGAAGACTGTATCAGTCGCATGATTGAAACATGAGATTGACTCAGTCGCACGACAGAACACTCAGTCGTGCGAATGGATCAACTGCATGATTCAATCGCATGACTGAACCATGCAAATGGTCCAGTCGCACGATTGAGAAACCTTAACCTATAAATACCACTTAATTCGTGGAAAAACGAGACATTTCGAATATCTTGATACCCAGACGTACCCTAGCCGTCCAGAGACCTCTAGTAACCTGTTCCAACTTCAAAGATCGCATTAGATCGATTGCTAATCGTTCTTAACATTTAGTTTCAATCTATAATTGATTCTACGTGCGTTCTCACTGATTGGATCACCAATCAAATAGGATTCCGCACTATTTGATTCGGTATACGCGTAAATCTGTTAGTATTCGTCCAGTACACGATCCCTAACAAGTGGTATTAGAGCCAGGTTCTAGATTTATGTGTGATTCAATCGTTTTGATATTAAAATTGTGTTTTTACGCTCAAAAACGCAATCTTTTGTGTCAAATCGGGTTTTAGACGTCTCCTGATCGTAAAGTTAAGTTTTTTGCAGCATACGGTAATTAGGGTTAGCAAAAATTCGTGTTTTTGCGTTCAAACACCTTAAACCTAGAATTTTTCAAAATCCAGCAGGTTCAGTCGCACGATTGATTCAATCGCACAACTGAGGTCATACGCATTCCCCATACGCACGATGGACTCAGTCGCACTTCCATTCGTCCGATTGAGAAGACTATTCGCATTTTTCATCCGCAATAGATCATTCGGCCGACTGAGTCATCCGCATTGGTTCAGTCGCATGATAGAACCATCCGCATAGTTCAATCGCCCGAATAGCCCAATCGCACACCTTCATTCGCACTTATACAAAACTTTGGTTTAAAAATAAAGTTAATAGCAATGGAAGACTAATATTCAGCCTTTACAGCAGGGAGAGACTCACGTATACAAAATTTACTGCTACTGGAGAATGAGGTGGGGAATCACAACAAACCCCCAAAGCTGATCACATTAGACGAATATCCACAATGGAAACAACGTTTTGAGATCTACTTAAATGGAGTGGATCCAAATATGTGGGAGTCTATAGAGTCAGGGTACAGCATGCCTATAGGAGCTGATGGTGTCAAACTCACACTTGGTGGCATGACTGACGGACAAAAGGTGAAATACAATACAGAGAAGAAAGTGTATGCTTTGCTTACTCAGTCAATTCCGAAGGATATTTTCCATCAATTCTCGGAATATACACAAGCAAAGAAGCTCTGGGATGCATTAGAGAAACGGTATGATGAAAACACATCATTGAAGGCCATAAAGGCTAAGGCTTTAAAGAAGGAGTTTGACAACTTGTCCTCGATGGGCAAAGAAAGCCTAGATGATGTGATCGATAGATTCTACCACTTGATGAGTGAGATGCACACTCATGGAGTATCGATGTAAATGGAGGACAAAGTGTCCAACTTTGCAGATGGGCTGCCGGAGAAATGGGTATCATTTGTCTCCAATCTCAGACAGAATGGTATGCTAACGAAGTTAGATATCAATGACTTCATTCTGAAACTGAGAGAAGAAGAACTAAGGATGAAGTACAGAGCTTAAAAGGCTTCTTATGATTAGAATCCTGCACTGTACAACGCGACTCCTCAAGCCAAAACTTCTGGAGCACCTCTTCAGATAGCTTTTGTATCAAGCTCGTCTGGTCCTTTACCAACCTCTACTTCAGGGTCAGAAACGTCAGAGTCGTCTGTTACCCAATATATTGCACCTGAAGCAAATGCAGCAAAGCTGAAGACCGAGAACTTCGACAATGTGATAGTTAAGGTAGCTAACGAGCACATGGATCTATTAGCTACGGTAGTCCACTCCTATGATGGGCTAATTGCTAGAAAGACTGGGAACTGCCACCTGGCAGATGAGGACCATGAGCAGGTGGATGGGACAGAGCTGGAGCGGATGGATATAATGTGGGCCTTAGCCAGTGTAGTCCGGAGAGCTAAGAAGTTTGTCAAAAAGACCGGACAAAATTTGATTGCTACTAAGGACACTACCTTCGACTTTGAAAAATCCAAGGTAACCTGCTTCAACTGCGGTGAGAAAGGGCACTTCAAAAGGGAGTGCATGAAGCCTAAGAAGACTTTCAATGGGAATCCTTTCTCCTCTTTCAATCGTCAGGAGAAACCCACTAGCAGTCCTAATTCATCAAGCAAGGATCCCAAAGCCTTGACTGCTCATGATGATGAAGGATAGGACTGGAGCTTTCGGTTTGTCTCACCGGGAGAATCCAATATCACTAGTGTGGAGGATATCGATGATGACTCTGCTAGTGAAGGAGATATAGCAGTCGAACTTGCGATGTCAACATCAGAAGAAACTGCACCAGTGGTCACCTACCTGCCTGAAGACGGGAAAACTACTACAACGCCAGAATCACTAGCTCCAAAAACATCAAATTCTGCATTGATGGCTGATTCTTCAGAAACCGCTCAGGTAAGTACTACTGACCAACTCTTTACTAATCATGCTTGTTCTGACTGTAATAAATTTAGGAAAAGCATTGATTTAAAATTTGCTAGGTTATTAGATCATAATGATAACTTAGTAAAGGACCTAAAACTATGCACTGAAGCTAACAAGTTTTAAAACAAAATGAGCATAGTTACAAAGAAAAGATAGACCTTTTGAACAAACAGCTTAGGGAAACAGAAGTTGTAGCCTTTAACCAAGCTAATGACATTAGGTACTATCTAAACTCCCTAGAGGACACTAAGAAGCAAAAAGTAGTTTTAGAAGTAGAAGTTAATTCCCTAAAACAAAAACTGCATAGTTGGACTAGCTTTTCACACATAGTCCAAAACTTAGTGAGAGAGAGAAACAATAGGGAGGGATTGGATAAAGTGGTACCACCACCACATGAGATCTTGATGAATACAAAATGTAAACCAGTTAATGATAATCCAATCAAGGATCATGTGGTGTCTACTCCTCTTGTCAGTGATCCAAATTCCACATGTTCATCAAATGAATCTGGCACTAAACAAAAGGAGGCCACTTCAAAGGCAAAAGGTAAAATGCCTTGCATTAATCTGGACAAAGAGTTTGAAAAAGTTAATATAAAGTCTGGTTCAACAACTGTCAAATCTAAACCTAAAAAAGGCCAGTAATATTAACCAATCAAGTGCATCATGTCAAAGTCCAGAAAATAGAAAAGAAAAAGATGTTAAAAATGCTAAAGCAATTAATTTTGTTAAACAAGACAAAACATATAAACAATCAGAGTCAAAACCAAAACAAAGTAAGATCACCCGGGTGTCACATACATTTCCACAAAAGCAGTTAAATCGCAAAGTCGAAAGCAGAGCTTGCTACAGTTGTGGAGAGTATGGACACATTGCGTCTCATTGTCCTTACTATCAGACACTGAGGAGGAAAGTTGAACTCCCTAAACAAAAACCTAGCTCTTTTAAGAGGAACTCAGTGACGCCACCTAAAAGAGATAGTGAACCGAAAGTTCAACACATTAGCCAGTCGTCTGTTTATCACAAACAGGCCTTACACAAAGCTGGCTTATGGAAGGAGAAATCAACCTCATTGTCTGATAATGAGAACAAGAAGACATCTGAACTTTCCTCATCCTCGATAGGTCAATGGGTTACCTTTATGATGTGTGATACCTCTGGGAACCCAAGCCAGTGAAGACTTGGTTCCTAACCTGAACTAATGTTTTCAAATTGAATGTGCAGGGTGTTCGATATAGTGCTGAGACCAACACGTGGATTATAGACAGCAGAGCATCCATGCACATGACAGGAAACAGGGATCTCTTATCAAACATCAAACAGATAAAAGGAGGTCACGTTTTGTTTGCTAGAAACAAAGGTGGGTATATCACAGCTCAAGGGGAAGTAGGTAATCAGAAAGTGAAGTTTGACAAGGTAAACTACGTTCAACAACTTCAGAACAACTTGTTTTCTGTTTCTCAAATTTGCGATAATACTTTAAGGTAGTGTTGACAACAAGAAGTGTTATGTCCTGAAGAAGGACTACGTCATCCCGGAGAATCAAGTATTGATGTCTGCCTCAAGATATAAGGATCTTTATGTCTTGGATCTATCGAAGGCCTCCACAATGGATCACGAAGTTCAGTGCTTCTTGTCAAAAGCTACTGAGAAGGAATCCATCTCCTGGCATAGGAGAATGGGACACATTAATCCACGGAAGATGAATCACTTGATCCAGAATGATCTAGTGAAAGGAGTCAACGTTAAAAACTACCAACTTCTGGATTTCTGTGTTGCGTGCAAGAAGGGCAAACAAACGAAGAAGTCTTATAAGGAAAAGAAAATTCATTCTATCTAACTTCCTTTTGAACTTCTTCACATGGATATGTTTGGTCTAGTCAGTACAAGAAGCATCATAGGCGACCTGTACTGCTATGTAGTTACTGATGACTACTCAAGATTCACTTGGGTGATGTTTCTGAAATCCGAATCAAAAACATTTGAGTCATTCAAGGAGTTAGTAACTACTCTAGAGTCCCTATACAAGTTGAAGGTACGTCAGGTGCGCTCAGACTATGGAACCGAGTTCAAGAATCAATGGATGGAGGCTTATTGCAAGGAAAAGGGAATTGTGCATCAGTTCACTTCTGACAACACTCCTCAGCTGAACTGCGTTGCTAAAAGGAAGAATCGTAGCTTGATAGAGACGGCACGGACAATGCTAGCAGACTCAAAACTGCCTATCCAATTCTGGAATGAAGCAGTTGCAAATGCATGTTATACATTAAATAGAGTTCTGGTAGTTAAACACCATGGAAAGACGTGCTACGAGTTAAAACAATGACGAAAACCCAATCTAGAGTATCTCGAGCCGTTTGGCGCTTCGTGCACCCTACTGAAGAAGACTCAGGAAGTGAAATTCAGTGAGAAGGCTGATGAAGGTATCTTTCTAGGATACAACATACCGAACAAGAGGGTCTACAACAACTCAACAGGACAGGTAGAAGTATGGTGTAATGTTGATGTTCAGAGATACACCACACCTCCTGCCGAAAAAGGACCCACCTTCTTTTTCGATTATGATGGATTCTTCAAGTCCTTCAACATACCACTCTCCACTTCTGATGATGATTAGCAACAAAGATGATGTATGATGTTCTAAACACACTATCTCTGGAATCAAATCATCCAACGTACAAGGTGATTCATCTACCAACTCAGGGGGAGCACTTGAAGATAGTGACTCTTCGTCTGATGAAGAAGCTATGGAGACTGATCAGAACAATCAGGAGCAATAGGTTCCCCCTACCGATAGTCCACAAGCATCTGACATTGACGCCTCTATGTCTTTGGAACCTCAGACTCCTACTGCCTCAGATACTGAACCGAATGCTCATAATCTTGATTCTGAGGTAGTTGTTCCAACCACTCCTGGTTCACGACTAAATGTGTATCATCCTTTGGATAATGTAATTGGAGATGTGAGATCAGGAGTTCAGACTAGAAATCAATTGTATTCAGCTGATTATGCCTCAGTAATGGAAAAGGGTTACATTCATGATGGTGCATATTGTTAGTTTGTGTCTCAGTTTGAGCCAAAGTATGTTAGTGAAGCCCTTAATGACGAGGCATGGGTGAGTGCCATGCAAGAAGAACTTCTTTAGTTCAAGAAGTTAGGTGTATGGACTCTGGTGGATAGACCTAAAGGTGCTAAGGTCATTGGCACTAAATGGGTCTTGAAATGCAAGAAAGATGATCAAGGCGTGATCATCAGAAACAAGGCTCGACTTGTTGTCTATTTCGACAAGTCGAGGGCATTGACTATAATGAAGTGTTTGCACCCGTGGCAAGAATGGAAGCAATCCGCATCTTCCTTGCCTATGCATCTTATATGAAGATTAAAGTTTATCAACTTGATGTGAAGTGTGCTTTCCTTCATGGTGAAATTAGAGAGACAGTGTATGTCAGTCAACCCGAGGGATTTGAGGATCCATATCATCGAGACAGAGTTTACAAACTCGACAAGGCTCTATATGGGCTTCATCAAGCTCCTAGAGCCTGGTATGAGAAACTCTCGACTCACCTTGTGAAACATGGTTTTCGCAGAGGTGTCATTGACTGTACACTGTTCATAAAAAAAAGGATGGAGATTTACTGCTTGTCCAAATCTATGTTGATGACATAATCTTCGGTTCAAAGAACGAAGATCTATGTAAAGAGTTTGAAGCAGTAATGAAGGCTGAGTTTGAGATGAGTGCCATGGGAGAGATGAAATTCTTTCACGGGTTACAGGTGGATCAGACGCCAAAAGGGATTTTCCTACATCAGACCAAGTATGTAAGAGATATCCTCAGTCGGTTTGACATGAAGAATGCTTCCGCAGCTGGGACTCCACTTGCTACAAACCATGATGTAGCACCCAACAAGAATGGTGATCTGGTTGATGCCACCATGTACTGAGGTATGATTGGATCTCTCATGTACCTCACTGCCTCAAGACCTTATATCATGTACGCGACAGGTTTACGTTCAAGATATCAAGCAAAGCCAAAAGTTAATTATCTGATAGTGGTCAAAAGGATCTTTCGTTATCTGAAAGGTACTCCAACACTTGGGTTGTGGTATCCTCATGACGATGACTTCGAGCTGACAACGTATAGTGATTCGGATTACGGTGGCTGCAAGATGAACTACAAGTCTACTTCAGTGGGATGTCAATTCTTTGGGAGGAGATTAGTGACCTGGCAGTGTAAGAAGCAGACCTCGGTTGCTTTCTCAACCTGTGAAGCCGAATACGTTGCTACTGCAAGTTGCTATTCACAAATCATATGGATTCAACAGCAAATGCGGGACTACGGTTTGAAGTTCTCTCTACTCCTATTTTTGTTGATAACTCTGCTGCGATTGGAGTAACAAAAAATCCGGTCCAACATCCTAAGACCAAACACATCGGCATAAAATATCACTTATATGTGATTGCTTTGAAAAGAACTTAATCAATGTGATTAAAATTATACTGATTTTCAACGCCCTGACCTCTATACAAAGGCTTTTGATAAACCACGTTTTCTATATTTGTTAGAGGTCAACGCCTTAAAAAGAAAAGTGATGTAATTCCCGAAGATGACCATGTCTAGTCCGATGCTTATTTTATTTTTAATTTTAATTTTATTTTGGTTTAAGTAGCTTAATTAAATTAATGTTATCTGGTTGCCTATTAAAATCCTAAAAAGCGGAAATCGGTTACGGTTTTAGAATTTTAGGGGGAGAATAGGTTAGTTAGTAACATTAACAAAAAAGTAAGGGAGAATGAGAGGCTAGCTGATAGAAAGTAGATCGTATCTGTGATACCGATTCAATGACTTTGGAAAATGATAGTACACAGGTACAAATCACTTGGGACTTTAAAAGATTAAATAAAATAAGATGCGAAGTTTAAAGTATAAGTCTGTGTAGTCTGAGCAATATAAAAGAAAAGATGATAGTAAGACTAGCTACTACTAAGGTAACACAAAGAAAGTAGACCTAGAGGTTGTTGGACCACAGATGATATGTCGGTAGATTCAATATAATAGACGATTAGACCTTATTGGTGATCTCAAGAACAAATTAAGTTGTTCAACAAGCTGTGGGTTAACATCTTATCCCTGGTTAACACAATCAACAAATTCCAATAAGGGGTGACGAGCAAAATAAACGACACAAATGTGAGCGTAAGACCAAAATATGAGCAAAAGCAATCAAACTAATAACTCCTGTTGTTGGTGAGATTCGTGCAAAAAGATGAAAAATGCTCAAACAAGAGGATAGGTTATGTGCCTCTCTGTTGTGCGGTGGCACTGACCTGAGGATAAGCATAACCTATATATTCTAGACTTCATTGTTGTTTGCCACCTCTCTACTGTACGGTGGGACTGACCTGAGGATTGGCTTCTCTCTGAAAGTTCTAAGAATAGTTTCTTCTTGAAAATTACCTTGAGACCGCTCAAAAATTCTTGAGGAATGTTGATTACCATATAAGTGTGGGATCCACAAATGCTGGTTGAAATAATCAAACTGTAAACTATCACCAATCTGTGTCAAAAGTCGGTGTATGGATTTAAGAGGACCAGAATACTGACAATCATCGTGGCTGCAATTCTTGAAAGTCCAAATCAAGGTGGGATCTAATAGTACTAGTATGATTTCCTAAACTTGCTAACGACTCTAGATGAAAAACAAGAATTGAGCATCAAAAGGTGTTGATAACATGTCCCAAATGATTTGACTTGCCTGTATGATTCCAAATTGAATTGGTCCAGTTATGGTCAAAATTAATTGAAGCTGCCTATTCCGGAACCGAATCCATTAGATTTCTATCTTAGGATTATACCTCACACAAAAAAGGCAAAAACTAGTTTAGTTTTGTAGTTCAGTTTAAGTCTTAAATTTCTTTATTTAATTTAATTTAGTTAATTTTAGTTTGTTTGATATCGGACTACATCATGGAATTCATTAGGGGATCTAATCATCTAAAAGGGTCATGTCTAAGGTGACCACACGTGCTTTTCAACGGTAAAATCAGTCACGTCTGAGGTGAAAAATTGCTTAAAAGGATTACGTCTGAGGTGGTCAAAGGTTTTTCAAGTTAAAATGATCATGTCTTAGATGATCAAATGCACATAAAGTTTAATCAAAAGTTAAAAGGGGTTAAGTGAGAAATGGTCATAAAGTCAAAATCATGAGTATGATCCAATCGCACGAATGGACCATGAGTATGGACCAACCGTGCGAATGGACTATATTCATGCACTAAACAGCCGAATGGCACATTAGTATGAACCATTCACCCGAATAGCTTATCAGAATGAGCCATTCGACCGAATGGAAATGTGCGAATGAGTCAGTCGCCCGACTGAAATCCAGTCGGCCGATTGAATGTGATCGACTGAGCCAATCGCACAACTGAGGTCCATTCGCCCGAATGAATCGAGTGAATGGGTCCAGTCGGCCAATTGAAATCAGATTCAGTATAAATAGGGCCACAGTCGATCGCATTCAACTCATCACATCCTAATCGCCTTCATATCGCACAGCCTACCGTTACTCTGCCAATTTTTCATCTGACCCAAATTAGTTGACTATTCGCATATTTTGACCTTCGTTGTTGATTATACAGGTAAAATGCAGTGTACCCATGCCAAAAACTCCATCGATTGGCCTCCAAAATCAAGAAATTGGACCAAACAAGAACCGAACCATTTAATGGACTAAAAACCTAACTAAACAGAGTAAAATGTTGAAATTAAAGTTATTAGGTTATTAGTTAAGTGATTGCGAGTCTAAAGAACCATTACACAAAGTTTAATTTCAAGAATTGGTTGAAAATCGAATCTCAGTCGACCGAACAGTGGGTCATGCGACTAGACACCAGGATGAACTCCAATCGCACGATTGAGTTGGTCGAATGGCTCAATCGGCCGAATGGATCATACGAATGAGCTCAGGTGGCCGACTAACCAATCGCAGGTTCAATCAACCGATTGAACTCAGTCGTATACTCAGTCACCCGAATGTATCCAGTCGCATGCCAAGACAGCGACTGAACATAGTCGCATGGTTCAGTCGCATGATTGAACCAGAATGAATTCAACCAAGTTAATTTGAACTGATTTGTGTCGTGTGATGTTCATGTGTTTTGTGTTACAGATTGATGGTGGACAAGTGGTCCATCAACCCCAAGCACAACATCTGTGCTCACTTAGACTGTACAACTCGGAATGGTTCCGAGTTTGCAGGGATCATCGCTTTCCTCAAGCAATCAAGGATCCACAAGGCGATATCTACACCATGCACCCCCTATCAGTCTATACAACAGGCCTTCTAGGAGAATGCATCGGTTGATCGATCATGTGAGTCGTACCGCATAAGGAGTTATATCTTTGGTTTGGACATAGAGATCACTGCTGAAGACATTTAGCGTGTACTTGGGTTGGGAGATGATACAGACCACCCCACTACACTTCACCCGCTAACGGTGAGAGGGTGCTTCATGAGGATGAAGTACGCTGGGGATATCAATGCAAGGGTGCTCAACAAGAGCAACCTGTGTCCCCAGTACAAGTACTCGGCACACGTCATCCTCAAGTGCCTGGCGTCGCGAAGGGGTGGGTTGATGACCTATCAGACCAGATTCAAAATGCCTACGTGGCACTGGTGCTGAACCACCCTTTCAGCTTTTCTAGCATGATTTTCTCTCATTTGATAGAGAACTTGGAGGCGAAGGGCAAAAAGGGTTTCTACATGTACCCTAGGTTCTTACAGATGATTTTGATAAGAAACTGCCCACACTGCCAAAGGAGAGCCACGACGCTATGGCATTGGAGATTATGGATGATATGACCCTGGGTCGTATGAAGGTTTACCGGGGAAAGCCAGTCAAGCCCCCGGTAAAGAGACTCATAGGCCATCTGGCCAAGGTGGACTACGTGGTGCCAGGGAGGCGTAAATGGCATCACGTAGATAGTGATTCGGATGTCGAGCAGCTAGAGCTACCTGAAGACGACTCCGACGATGACGACAGCGGTGATGGTGGAGATGAAAGGCCCATTCAAACGAGGGCCCCCACTGCTAATATAGCATCTCCAGCATCCACCCAAGGTGGAACAGAGGCTGCAGGGTTCCATCAGGACTTTCGTCTTGATGAGGAGGAGGATACGGATGAGGAGCCCCTAACCCGCACTGTGGGGAGCCGGGTGGTTGCCACCGACCGAGGTATTCGGGAGGTTGGTGGATGCCCTGGCGAATTTGGGGAGGCTGACACTCATCATTCTTATGCTCCTGGTCAGTCCAGCAGTGTTCCAGGGGGAGCATCCACCTTGAGGGGATCGAGGAAGAAAAGGATGGTTCAGCCCCACAGGTTGAAGAAGAAGAAGAGGAGGATGATCTTCATTACCACCACCACTACTACCACCTTTTCCACCACTCCACCCACTACTACCATCCCATCCACCATAGTATCTACCATATCACACACCACTACCACAACCACTCCACCACCACCTTTATCTATACCACCCCCAATCCTCACTACTCCACCACCACCTTCATCTATACCACCCCCAATCTTCACCATCCCACCACCACCTTCATCTATACCACCCCCAATCTTCACCAATGCCACCACCACCACCACCACCACTAGCCACCCAGAAGGACCGTCATCTTACCCATCTTCCCATCTGGATCCTCTCTACCTCCTAGTGGGGTAGAGGAACAGCTCTTGGCACTTACCGAATGGTGCTGAAGCTATTGGCAGCCAACGACGAGAAGACTGCCAGATTCGTCAGCTAGTAGATCTTACTGCTGCACAATCTCAGTAGATATCTCAGCAAGCTCAGTTGATTGAGCAGCAGGCACAGCAGATTGCTGCACAGAGCTCAAAGGTGTCTCAACTCCAGGAGCAACATGTCCAATCAGCCAAAAGGGATAGAGGAGTTGGAGACTACCAACAAGACCATCATGCTGAGGCTCAAAGGATCTAAATAGGAGCCACTAAAGATCAAAGAGGGAGATGGAGATGATGGTGATGATGATGACAGTGATGATGATGATGATGATGATGATGATGATGGTGATGAGCAAGGAGATGATACTGATGCTGGTGATGATGTTAATGATGATGTTGATGATGATGTTGATGATGATGATGAGGATACATCTGCTGCGGGTGCCACATCTGCGAGTGAAAGGAGGACAAAACGAACTCAAGACCAAGGTGCCTCCACTTCAGCCCCGTCAGCAGAGGAGCATATGATACAAGACAAGACTAATACTTAGTTGTTTATGTTATTTAAATCATATGTATTTGAATCTTGTATCAAATTAATGTAATGAATGTTTATATTTAATGTTGATGTTTACTGCTTTGATTGTTGACTAATGGTTGATATGTTACATGTTTTTAATCAAGCAGATCCAAACTTCTAAAAAGATGAATATGATGTTGCTCCCCTTGAACAGATCAAGACTCAGCTCATGATGATTCTTGATCTGCAGGGTATTGTCAGGAGATCAGTGAATTACACTCCTGAAGAAGGAGAGATAATTCATGATCTCACAGACGAGCAACTTGCAGAAATATTCTGACTCAATCCAGATGAGATCGTGAAACATACTCCAATAGTCCAAGTTGAAAGTGATGATGAGCTTAACGACGTTAATGAGATCGAAATAGAAGATGTCACAGACCAACACTATCCAGAGTACATTGACATTGAAGGTAATGTTGTTCCCAATCTGGGTGGCAACATCGTCAGTGAAACTTTTGAGACTCTGGATAGAATGGAAGAAGAGTCAGACAAGAAAGAAGACACGGCCCAAGCCTCGGAAGCTCAAGTTAATATCAGAAAGGCTGAGTGGGTTACATGCTTTGAAGAAATAAGAGCCCAACGCGGTGCTTCAACGTCATCTGCCTACACCAAGCTGTACAAAGTGAAGAAACATCAAAAGGTGTCGGGCAGAATCATAGCATGCGCGTATTTTGAAGACCTCAACGTTTATGGAGTTAAACGTGAGAAAAGGATTGTGTACTTTAGGTTCTCACATGACCTGAAGACTTCCTGGATTTGAGCTAAACCAGTTAGCAAAGTTAAAATTGCTATATGCTGACCCAAGAAAAATGTCAGGCTGGTTTGAGACTGCTCTTAAAAGAGAGTACCACACCAGATGGGTCAACTTCAAACCTCAACAGCCAACGAGGTATCTCAGACGGTCTAAGATTGATCCCACTACTAGAAAACCAAAAATAGTGCTGAAGTGGAGTCCTTTGCGCACAATGTCAAAGATCCCTCTACGGGAAATGCCACAAGACTTCACTCCACACTTCAAATGGTTGTACTATCATTGGAGGACAGGAGAGGCAGTCATAGTTTTGAATAAGAATGGTGTTATGGAAACCATAAGGGTGTTCGACCCAATGTGGCTTACAAACTTGTCAGCAGATGATGTTTATACATTGTACAAGTGGCCATTATTCTATGACTCTCAACATATTGTACAAGCTCTACAATTTCAGAACGTTATAAGTGTTGGGTTTGTTGAACCATATCAAGGTAGTTTAACCATTTAAACATAAAAACACAGCAGAATAAAACCTTAATATTATTATTTGTAATCTGAAAATCAAGACTCATATCATATCAACAACAAACCCAAGAACTTAAGGATCATTTATATGTGTATGAACTAGCTATCAAGAAGAATAAACAATCAAAAACAAAAGATACAAACTACCTTTTGTAGAGCTACAAAAAAATGAATTTGGATGAAGAAGATGAGCTTCTTGAATGACCAAAACACCAAGGAGAGATGTCCTCAAGCATCCACACCCACAAGCATCAAGCAAGCACCTTTTTTGCTTGGATTTGAACACCAAAACCCAAAGAAGAAGTTGTTGGAACAACCTTCCAGCCATGAGTTTCTAAGAGAAAAAGAGAGTATCTTCAAATTTTGGGTTCTTGCATGTGAGAGAGAGAAGAGGATTGAGTGAGTATCTTGTTCTTGGAGTATGGTGTCTTGAAAACAACCAAAGACCCAAACCCCACAAGGGGCGGCTGAAATGTTAAAGGATGGGGTTTTCCCCCCAAAACTGTCACACCCCAACCTTGACGGCGGAAACGTCGAGGAGTGAGAGTTAAGATCGTTCATAGCCACATAACGCTATTAATAATCCAATATATGTTACACATAAATTTCATTTGTCACATTTCAAATATAAGTCTCAAAGGATATAAAATCATAACGTAAAAGGTAACATTTCATCTATTTTATTTATTAATCTAGGTCCATTCCTAGATGTGCAAGCTTCAATGTGTAGATAATCAAACTTGGGCATTTCCTGAAACATGTTAAAAAATAAAGGGGTCAACAATAATGTTGGTGAGCATTCCATAGTTTTAAATACATAGCATATATAAAAGATGGCAATTCAAGTCATAAGTTAGTGGATAAAGTGATTAGGGATGTTATGAACAATGCAACAATCAAACCTCGACAAAATTTTACAAGTCTCAAACGTTTACAAGATTATACGATCAGCTAAGTGTACTTGGATCAACCAAAGCAGGCTTGTCTTGCCCATAGATCTATGACTTCACTGGGCTAGCAATAGTTAATGATTGTACATATAGCGCCATAACATGGTAATCACAAAAGTCCAACTAACCGCAACTTACATGAGGAATTGCCATAACGTTTACAAGTCTCAAAGATGTGTACAAGTGTAATGATAATAGGATAACATGTTTCACCCCAAAGTGTGAAAATAAACAAAAAAGGGGGTATGGAAATACTCACATGTCTAAAAGTATAAGTATGAAGATTAATAAGATTGATAATAAACGCTGTTCCAAGATGAACGTCACAAGGCACCTAAATACATATATATATACACAAGGTTAAAGTTTAATTTTAATATGTTTAACGTTTTAACGGAAACTAAGGTTTTAAGTGGAATTAGAGATGTTAACATGGTAGATTTAATTATGCTTTAAGTCTATATATTATTTAATCGCTTTAATACCAAGAAATAAAAGAAACCATTTGTGACAAGGTCTAAATATAACTTAAAACAAACTTTTAAAATAACTCTTATTTTAAACAATAATATTTACTTGTATTTGAACGAGTAATGATTTAGCGAGTTATAACAGTATTTAGTGTTTATTTTATAAGAAAATAATTTAAACATGATACTTGAACAAACAACTATTTAGTAAATTAAAACAATATTTTAAGTTTAACTTAAAAAAAATAATCTAAATATATATTTTTAACAAATAATGATTTAATAAGTTATTCAACATATAAGAAAAAATATACTTTGTAAGAAGTTGAACTAATTATATCATTTGTTTTAAAAATATACGAGTATATAAGAACATAAATTTTTCAAAAATTTATTTAGTGACTTCAAAATAATTTAGATTTACACGATTGATTTTTCTATTAATTTTCAGAAATTTGCTATTTTTTTAAAGGCTAAAAACCCCCCAAAAAAATATGTTGGAGGTCGCCGGGTTCGAACCCGGGACCTCTAGTGTGGAATGCAAGTGGGGAACCAGTGAACCAAGGCTTCAGCCGCGGTTGAAATTGGTTTCCAAAACTTAAAACCAATGAATACAAAACCCGCCCAAATTCACATGAACCCTAGTTCCTTCGATCCCAAATTGACAGATTAATCGATTCCAGGGGCATTGTTAACCATGGGGCTTTTGTTCCCCATGATTAACCGATTGTATACATGTAACCAATTTACCCGTTTGATTAACAATTGAAGGTGCACACGTTGATGAACTAGTCGCGACGAGAGGTGAGGGAACGATGTGTAAATGTCGATGATAATCCAATTCACTTTGCAGGAAGCTTCAAATAAGTCGAATGATGAAAAGCCCTATGTTGATTTTGAGTTTTGAAGCTCTGAATATGACGTTAGAATAGTTGCAGGTTCGCGAAAGAGATGATGATGGTATGTGGTGTGTATGCGAGTTTCAGGTGAAATTGCAAGTAATGGTGGGTTAGGAATAGTTAACCGATGGTTTATGTTCAATTAATTGGGTAATTACCACGATTTGCAAGTTGAACGGTTATGAAATAAATTGGGGTTGGTTTCAAGTGGGTTTTTGATAATACAAGCGTTTTCAGATTGATTAAACAACGGTTACAAGTTCGATTCGTGTGTTCGGTTTAATTGAGGCGATTTGGTGTTAAATTTGAGACGTTTAGGTGTAGTTTGGGGGTCGCCGGAGCCGTAGCGGCGGTGGCCGGATGGCCGATCGGAAAAACGGGGGAGAAGAGAGAGATGGTATGGAAGTTTTGATTAATTACACAAATGGTCCCTGAACTTTAAAATTCACCCATTTCATGTGTAAACTTCCATTTAAAGTTTACTAACTTGACAAGTCAACCCCCTTAACTTTCTTAATTTAAGTTTTAGATTAAATTTTTAAGTTAATAATTCCTATAAATTGATAAAATTAATAACAGTATTATTTTTATTATTTTTAGTTATTATTAACATTATTGTTATTATTATAAACTATTAGTAATGTCATTATATTCAATAGTTTAAGTTATTAACCTTTAAAAGAACTAACAAGAATCAACATAAATAAACCATAAGTTCCATGAATGACAACGATAGTCCTTACAAGAATAAACGACATTAACTAATAGTTGACAAGACAAAAAAAAATACGAGATGTTACAGTCTCCCCGACTTAAAAGAATTTCGTCCCGAAATTAAGAATGAAACTAAGCAAACAAATACGGGTATCTCTCTTCATATGATCTTCACGCTCCCAAGTGAACTCGGCTCCACATTTGTTTTCCCAACGGACTTTAACGATAGGTGTGGTAGTTGTTCGGGTCTTCTTTAGGGTTCGATCCATAATCTCAACGGGCTTCTCCACGAAATGCAATGACTCATCAATTTGAATTTCCTCTAGTGGAACATGCAAATTTTCATCAGCCAAGCACTTCCTCAGGTTTGAGACATGAAAGACAGGATGAACTCTGCTAAGTTCAGAAGGTAACTCCAGTTTGTAAGCCACTTTCCCAATTCTTTTCAAAATCTTGAAAGGTCCTACAAATCGTGGGGCTAACTTACCCTTCTTCCCAAAACGTACAACACCCTTCCATGGAGAGACTTTAAGAAGAACCATGTCGTCGACTTGAAACTCCAATGGTTTGCGTCTTTTATCGGCATAACTCTTTTGGTGACTTCTAGCCACTTCAAGGTTATTCGAATTTTGGAAACTTTGTCAGTCGTTTCCTGAATAAGTTCCGGACCGATAGTGATAAGATTTTCCCCAATGTCAGTCCAACAGATTGGAGAACGACATTACGACCATACAACGCCTCGAATGGTGCCATCTTGATACTTGAGTGATAACTATTGTTATACGAAAATTCCGCGCGGTAAATGCGTATCCCAATCACCACCAAAATCAAGGACACAAAGACGTAGCAGATCCTCGAGGGTTTGGATTGTTCGTTGGTTTGACCATCGGTTTGAGGATGGTAAGCCGTACTTAAATCCAATTGAGTTCCCAAAAGCTCTTGCATCGAAGACCAGAAGTGCGAAGTGAAACGAGCATCTCGATCGGAAATGATGTGTAAGGGCACGCCATGACAACTCACAATTTCATCAACATAGATTCGAGCTAGCCTTGAAACCTTGTACGTATCTCGTATGGGTATGAAATGTGCTGACTTGGTCAAACGATCAACGATGACCCAAATACTATCATGACCACGAGGTGTACGAGGTAACTTGGTTATGAAATCCATGGATATATGTTCCCATTTCCACATAGGAATTTTAGGTTGCTCAAGTAACCCACTTGGTCGTTGATGCTCGGCTTTGACCCTTGCACACGTGAGGCACTTAGAAACATAAGACGCGATGTCTTTCTTCATTCCAGGCCACCAATATTGACCACGCAAGTCCATGTACATCTTATCGGAACCAGGATGAATGGAATATCGGGTTTGATGAGCTTCGTTCATAATGAAGTGTCGAAGGTTGTCTCGATTCGGGATCCAAAGTCGATTCAAGAAATACCACATGCCATTCGGTTTTGTTTCCAGTTGTGTCCGAACATTAGGCATCAAATCTTCATTCTTTCCTTCGTCAGTAAGTGCCACTTGTTGAGCCTCGCGGATGCACAACTCGAGGTCACTATCGTCTTTTGTTTTGGAGCATGATAGTAGCCTCGTTGACATCCACATGAATCTCGGTATCAAATTCTCCTAGCGTATCAAACCATTGTCTTCGATCTCGAATTTCTTGAAGCGAGACAGTCTTATTGTGAACCTTGCGACTTAGCGCGTCGGCTACAACATTCGCCTTTCCAGGATGGTAGCGAATATCGCAGTCGTAGTCGCTAATTAACTCGATCCATCGTCTTTGTCTCATGTTGAGATCCTTTTGGTTAAACACGTGTTGGAGACTCTTATGATCGGTGTAGACTATGCATTGCGTCCCATATAAATAGTGTCGCCAAATCTTCAATGCGAAAACCACAGCACCAAGTTCGAGATCATGAGTTGTGTAGTTCTTCATGAACCTTCAATTGCCTCGACGCGTATGCTATAACTCTGCCTCGTTGCATGAGCACACAACCAAGACCTTGATTTGAAGCATCGCAGTATACAGTGAAGTCATCATTTCCATCGGGAAGTGTGAGAATAGGAGCGTTGCACAACTTGCGTTTTAATGTCTCGAAAGCTTCCTCTTGCTCGGGTCCCCATTCAAAGAGTCGATTCTTTTGGGTTAGCGCCGTTAATGGTTTAGCAATTTTCGAGAAATTTGCTATGAACTACGGTAATATCCCGCTAAACCCAGAAAAGAACGAACCTCGGTTGGGGTTGTGAGAATGCACCAATTCTTCACCGCTTCAATCTTAGTAGGATCAACGTGAATACCTTGACTATTCACCACATGTCCTAAGAATTGAACTTCTTCTAACCAAAATTCACACTTGGAAAGCTTAGCGTACAATTGCTCCTTCCTCAAAAGTTCAAGAACTTGTCGCAAGTGTGTCTCGTGATCGACTTTCGTCTTAGAATAGATAAGAATGTCATCAATGAACACGATTACGAATTTATCCAAATACGGTTTACATACTCGATTCATGAGATCCATGAACACGGCAGGTGCATTGGTCAAACCAAAAGGCATAACCATGAACTCGTAGTGCCCATATCGAGTACGAAAAGCGGTCTTTGGAATGTCATCATTGTGAACACGTAATTGATGATACCCAGAGCGTAGATCGATCTTTGAGAATTGAGTTGCCCCTTGAAGTTGGTCGAAGAGATCATCGATTCGAGGAAGAGGGTATCGGTTTTTGATAGTAAGCTTGTTGAGTTCCCGGTAGTCGATGCACATACGAAATGAACCATCCTTCTTCTTCACAAACAGTACAGGTGCACCCCACGGTGATGAACTAGGGCGAATGAAACCCTTATTGGTCAACTCTTGCAATTGACTAGCTAATTCTTGCATTTCAGACGGTGCAAGACGATACGGTGATTTAGCCACAGGGTTTGCGCCAGGGATCAAGTCAATTTTGAACTCAACTACTCGCACGGGAGGTAATCCTTTAAGATCCTCGGGAAAAACCTCGGGAAAGTCTCGCACAACAGGAATGTCTTTCAACTCCTTACCTTGGCTTTCGTATTAACTACATATGCCATGAAAGCCATGTAGTTTTTACTTAAGCACTTGCGGGCCTTGATACAAGACATGAGTTTTAGTCTTTGGGATGATTTCTCCCCAAAGACCTTCAAAGTATCTCCAGTCGGTAACGGAATTCGGATACACTTCTCGAAACATAGAATTTCCGCACGGTGCTTGGCTAACCAATCCATGCCAATGATAACATCAAAGCTTCCCAATTGCATAGGAATAAGGTCGACGGAGAACTCGTGTTCGTTAAGGCTCAAGGTGCAGTCGCGTATCACGACATCAACGACAATAGATTTTCCATCGGCAACCTCGACCGTGAAAGATCTCTCCAGTTTTGCACGCGGTTTAGAAAGTATAGGTTCGAATTCCAAGGAAACGAAACTCCTATCGGCACCCGAATCAAACAACACAGATGCACAATGATTATTTACAAGATACATACCTGTTTGGTAACAACCTATTATTGATATGATGAACATAGATAGGAAATTTTTGCAAAACAAGAAAAAGGACTAGAAGAAATTTAACGGCATACCATTCACCACGTCGTTGTTGGCTTGCGCTTGGTTGGCGTTGATGTTGAAAGCCCTTCCACGAGCCGGTGGCACAGTTCCCGCATTGCGAGGACATTGAGGGCGAATATGGCCAGCCTCGCCACAGTTGTAGCAGGTTCGGTTGGTAAGCATGGCAGTGTTATTTGGTGCACGAAGACAAGTAGCCACCAAATGACCATACTTTCCACACAGCGAGCAGACTCGGCATGGCATGTTGCTTGAATGATGGTACTTGCAAGTGTTACACATAGGATGTGGCCCAGCATAAACTTTAGCCATGGGAGCTTGATTCGCAACCACCATTTGTTTTTGGAAGCATTGGAGGCGGTCACAACGTAGTTGCGTGTCGGGGTGAACTTACGCTTCCTGTTTTGAGAAAATGACTCGGCCTTTACCTCCTTTGTTGCCTCAGGTGTCACCTTCGCTATAGCCTTGGAGCCTTTGCCGACATCGTGCCAGCTCTTATATGATTCTCAGTGAGCTGTGCAGTAATAGTAATCGCCTCCTCCAAGGTTGTGGGTCTACTACCCACCACAGCATCTTGAATTTGAGGTGGCACCCCCTTGATAAATTTTTCAATGTTACGGGGCACGGTGTCCACCATGTGAGGTAGAAGTATATACTCAACTCATGATGTCGGGTGGAATAAGCCAAATGATTCCCACCATCTGTTTGAGATTCCAGAATTCCTCCTCCAGCTTTTGTAACTCGCTCCTTGGACAAAACTTTTGAATCATAACCTCCTTGAACTCCTCCCAGGACAAGGCCAAAGCAGCCTCAGTTCCACGGTTTCTCTTCTCACTATTCCACCATGTGAGTGCTCGTTGTTGAAGAACACTTGTGGCATAGCGAACCTTGAACTCGTTGGGACACTCGCTAACAATGAACGTATTCTCCATACTTTCAAACCACTCGAGAAGTCCAGTGGCTCCTTCTTTTCCACTAAAGCTAGTGGGTTTGCACGAGTTAAAGTGTTTGAAGGTGCAAGTACGGTTGTTCCCTTGTTGATTGTTCTCATTTTGATTGTTGCTATTATCTCCATTAGCACCACTATTGTTCCCATTGATGTTGTTGTTATTGCTATTAGCCATTAGTGTGCTATTGAGTTCAGCCACCATAGTCGAGAGAACGGCAGCCATTTGTCGTGCAATCATGGCAGCCAGCTTACGGTCGGAACTTCCACGCTTTCCATGGTGACGAGACATGCTGAATATATAAAAATGAGTTAGTTACAGGAGCGGGGATAATAGAGGATAGTAGTTTAACAAAGATAAGCTAAGGGTTTTTAAGGTACATGGGATGTTTCCATTGGTAACGCATTACCATTTGAAAACGTTGACACGTCAAGGTGAATTGACCCATTTACCTTAGAAACTTGTGTATGTTGACCATAGTTTATCACTCATCCTAGAAATCCCCAGGTAAGCATAACTAGTCCCGTAGGATTTATGCGATATGCTTGCCTTAGCCCGAGGGCCTTTTGCCAGGAAAACCAGGATACAGGTGTCTATGTGTCACACAATATATCTTAGGTTCATAGAATCAAAACCTTGATGAGATTTATATAGATTAGACGTAACGTCTAAAGATCCAAGTCATAACATAAACATAAGATCCCATGTGTCGACGAGAATAAGATTAAGAGAGTTCGTGTTCGGGGAGAGTCAAAGAGTCAAAGTTAAGTTTAGGGAGACAAATAACAATGCTTAGGCAATCCTATGCTAAGGCATCAAATTGCACATAAGAGGCATAGCATTATGTAGCATGAAAAGTATATATAAGTTACAAGATAGAAATATAATTCTATAAGGTTCATGCATACTATAGCCTAGGTCACCATTTCTAATAACCTAGATCTCTATAGTTATGGGCTCTGATACCAATCTGTCACACCCCAACCTTGACGGCGGAAACGTCGAGGAGTGAGAGTTAAGATCGTTCATAGCCACATAACGCTATTAATAATCCAAATATATTTTACACATAAATTTCATTTGTCACATTTCAAATATAAGTCTCAAAGGATATAAAATCATAACGTAAAAGGTAACATTTCATCCTATTTTATTTATTAATCTAGGTCCATTCCTAGATGTGCAAGCTTCAATGTGTAGATAATCAAACTTGGGCATTTCCTGAAACATGTTAAAAAATAAAGGGGTCAACAATAATGTTGGTGAGCATTCCATAGTTTTAAATACATAGCATATATAAAAGATGGCAATTCAAGTCATAAGTTAGTGATAAAGTGATTAGGGATGTTATGAACAATGCAACAATCAAACCTCGACAAAATTTTACAAGTCTCAAACGTTTACAAGATTATACGATCAGCTAAGTGTACTTGGATCAACCAAAGCAGGCTTGTCTTGCCCATAGATCTATGACTTCACTGGGCTAGCAATAGTTAATGATTGTACATATAGCGCCATAACATGGTAATCACAAAAGTCCAACTAACCACAACTTACATGAGGAATTGCCATAACGTTTACAAGTCTCAAAGATGTGTACAAGTGTAATGATAATAGGATAACATGTTTCACCCCAAAGTGTGAAAATAAACAAAAAGGGGGTATGGAAATACTCACATGTCTAAAAGTATAAGTATGAAGATTAATAAGATTGATAATAAACGCTGTTCCAAAATGAACGTCACAAGGCACCTAAATACATATATATATACACAAGGTTAAAGTTTAATTTTAATATGTTTAACGTTTTAACGGAAACTAAGGTTTTA
Source organism: Flaveria trinervia (assembly GCA_025506515.1). Lineage (NCBI taxonomy): Eukaryota > Viridiplantae > Streptophyta > Magnoliopsida > Asterales > Asteraceae > Flaveria > Flaveria trinervia. The sequence goes on from CM046447.1 coordinate 76,158,196, forward strand.
AGTGGAATTAGAGATGTTAACATGGTAGATTTAATTATGCTTTAAGTCTATATATTATTTAATCGCTTTAATACCAAGAAATAAAAGAAACCATTTGTGACAAGGTCTAAATATAACTTAAAACAAACTTTTAAAATAACTCTTATTTTAAACAATAATATTTACTTGTATTTGAACGAGTAATGATTTAGCGAGTTATAACAGTATTTAGTGTTTATTTTATAAGAAAATAATTTAAATATGATACTTGAACAAACAACTATTTAGTAAATTAAAACATATTTTAAGTTTAACTTAAAAAAAATAATAATCTAAATATATATTTTTTAACAAATAATGATTTAATAAGTTATTCAACATATAACAAAAAAATATACTTTGTAAGAAGTTGAACTAATTATATCATTTGTTTTAAAAATATACGAGTATTATAAGAACATAAATTTTTTAAAAATTTATTTAGTGACGTCAAAATAATTTAGATTTACACGATTGATTTTTCTATTAATTTTCAGAAATTTGCTATTTTTTTAAAGGCTAAAAACCCCCCAAAAAAATATGTTGGAGGTCGCCGGGTTCGACCCCGGACCTCTAGTGTGGAATGCAAGTGGGGAACCAGTGAACCAAGGCTTCAACCGCGGTTGAAATTGGTTTCCAAAACTTAAAACCAATGAATACAAAACCCGCCCAAATTCACATGAACCCTAGTTCCTTCGATCCCAATTGACTGATTAATCGATTCCAGGGGCATTGTTAACCATGGGGCTTTTGTTCCCCATGATTAACCGATTGTATACATGTAACCAATTTACCCGTTTGATTAACAATTGAAGGTGCACACGTTGATGAACTAGTCGCGACCGAGAGGTGAGGGAACGATGTGTAAATGTCGATGATAATCCAATTCACTTTGCAGGAAGCTTCAAATAAGTCGAATGATGAAAAGCCCTATGTTGATTTTGAGTTTTGAAGCTCTGAATATGACGTTAGAATAGTTGCAGGTTCGCGAAAGAGATGATGATGGTATGTGGTGCGTATGCGAGTTTCAGGTGCAATTGCAAGTAATGGTGGGTTAGGAATAGTTAACCGATGTTTATGTTCAATTAATTGGGTAATTACCACGATTTGCCCGTTGAACGGTTATGAAATAAATTGGGGTTCGGTTTCAAGTGGGTTTTTGATAATACAAGCGTTTTCAGATTGATTAAACAACGGTTACAAGTTCGATTCGTGTGTTCGGTTTAATTTGAGGCGATTTGGTGTTAAATTTGAGACGTTTAGGTGTAGTTTGGGGGTCGCCGGAGCCGTAGCCGGCGGTGGCCGGATGGCCGATCGGAAAAACGGGGGAGAAGAGAGAGATGGTATGGAAGTTTCGATTAATTACACAAATGGTCCCTGAACTTTAAAATTCACCCATTTCATGTGTAAACTTCCATTTAAAGTTACTAACTTGACAAGTCAACCCCCTTAACTTTCTTAATTTAAGTTTTAGATTAAATTTTTAAGTTAATAATTCCTATAAATTGATAAAATTAATAACAATATTATTGTTATTATTTTTAGTTATTATTAACATTATTGTTATTATTATAACTATTAGTAATGTCATTATATTCAATAGTTTAAGTTATTAACCTTTAAAAGAACTAACAAGAATCAACATAAATAAACCATAAGTTCCATGAATGACAACGATAGTCCTTACAAGAATAAACGACATTAACTAATAGTTGACAAGACAAAAAAAAAATACGAGATGTTACAAAAACCAATCTCCAATATTTTATAAACTAGTTGTTTAAAATAGATATATAATTAACCTTTTAGTTATATAACATATACACACTTTTATTATTTGATGTTATTTAACTAAATTAAACAACACTACAAATAATATCCATGAACAAAATATCCATATAAGTTGTTCAATCTCATATGCAACTTATTTAGAAAACCCATTTTCTAAATTGGTGTATTTATTTAATTGCATGATCATATCATCAATTAAATAATAATTGGCGTTTGCTAAGCTTGTTATTGGGTATGACCCGACTTGGATCATAACGTATTAACCACATCAATGTTCTATGTATATTGGGCATAAAGAATCCAACAATCTCCCACTTGCACAAGATTCATAGAAGATTGATGCAAGCAGTAAATACCGCCTAACAACGGTTTACTACCCTTAATATGCATGACTTAAAGCCATTCAATAACATCATCCCCTTCAAGTATCCAATTGAAATGATTTAGGTGAATCAATCATTTATCCTTTTGTTACAGATGTCATGTTAAATCCAAGGACATAGAATGATCATTCCTTGTTGATTTATCTTAATCAGGCCTTAGACATCTTGCTCTCAACGAATAAGAGGAAGAAATTCCATCTTGACTACATACGTTTTTCACAATCACCTCGTGTCACACCTGAACATAGCCTTATGTACTGCCCATTATTTCAGAGTAGTGAAAAACTAGCTCAAGATATAACATTTGGTGAATATCAAAACCCAATATGTATCTCAGGTCGGAGGATACCAAATGATATTCGTCTTTACTCAAATTTACTTATGATCAATCTAGAAGATTCCATGTAGTAAAATTGAGATGCGGGTCAGTCCAATATTTGTATCCCACAAATATCTATGAACTTTGGCAGCAACCAATTGCTCTATATTCATTACTTATGAATATCCACCAATCCATATTCATAATAGTCTTATATTCATATTTGTTCCACAAACATGACCAGCTGCGAACATTTAGAATAATAAAGATATTCATGGATGTATACATGCTAAAATGAATATAACTCAAAATATCACAAGTATATAAAGAGTTAAATATTACATTGTTCCAAACTTTTAGTTACTAAACAGATCAATTCCAATCACTAGAATATCGAAGTCCTAAGGCACAAGTATGACTTTCATGCTTTGCCCTTTCAAGGAGCTTCGTGAGTGGATCCGCAATGTTTTGATCGGTGTGAACTTTACGAATACATATCTTTCCCTTTTCAACTTCATCCCTTATGTAGTTGAATTTCCGCTCAATGTGCCCAGCCTTTTGAAGTGCACGGGGTACCTTGATTTATGCAATCGTACCCTCGTTATCACAAAAGGATTTCCAGCTTCCCGAGCTGCTAATGATGCGGCTATATATTCGGATTTTGTAGTGGACAATGCTACTATATTCATAATGAAGACATACCCCGATTGTGATCGAGAATCATCTCGAACGGTTTGGAAACTCGCATCCGTGTAACCCTTTACAACGAGTTCCTCTTCATCAGATCCGTATATTAGAAACATTTCCTTAGTCCTCCTATGGTATTTTAATATACTTTTAATAGCCATCCAATGGCTATTATCTGGATTCTGCTGATATCTGCTCGTCATGCTTAACACGCATGACACGTCCAGTCTAGTGCATTATCTCATACATGATGGATCCTATAGCAGATGCATATGGGATGTCCTTCATTCGATCTTGCTCATCCTTTGAGCTTGGACATTGAGATGTACTCAATATTTGTCCTCTTTGAAAAAGTAGCATACCTTTCTTAGAGTTTTCCATCTTGAACCTTTTCAAGACTCTATCAATATATGCACTTTGGTCTAAACCTATCAACCACCTCGATCTATCCCTATAGATCTTTATTCCCAAAATATAGGTGGCTTCACCGAGATTTTTGTGGAAAAACAACTTCCAAGCCATGTTTAACACCTTCCATGGTTGGAATATCATTTCCAAAAAGTAGTATGTCATCAACATACAATACTAAGAAGTTATTATGCTCCCACTAGCCTTCTTATATACACAAGCCTTGTCAGCGTTCTTGATGAAACCAAATTTCTTGATCTCTTTATTAAAACGTAAATTCTAACTTCTATGCTTGTTTCAATCCATAGATTGACCTCTTTAACTTGCATACTTTATTAGGATGTTGTGGAGCGACAAAACCATCAAGCTGAACCATATGGACAGTCTCTTCGAGATGTCCATTAAGTAAAGCGGTTTTGACATCCATTTGCCAAATCTCATAGTCATAGTAGGTAGCTATGGCAAATAATATCCTAATTGACTTTAGCATTGCCACAGGCGAGAAAGTTTTATCATAATCAACCCTTTGAGTTTGAGTGAAACCTTTTGCTACAAGTCTTGCTTTGTAAGTATCCAAGTTTCCATGTTTTTCTTCTTGGAACCCACTTGCATCCAACCGGTTTAGATTTAAGTGGAGGGTCAACCAATTCCCAAACTTGATTGTCATACATGGATTGCATCTCAACGTTCATGGCTTCCAGCCATTTGTCACAATCCGAATCGGACATTGCTTCATGGTATGTAGTTGGCTAATCGGAGTCAACCATATAGCATCCATTCATGAAAAATCCATATCTTTCAAGTGGAATGCTAACTCTACCAGATCTGCGAATGTTTTGTGTGTATTGATCAACCTCTTGATCATCATCAACAACCTCTTGTTGATTGCTAGTGTCAACCAAACGTGTATCGGCTTGTGGATCTTGATCTTCATCAAATTCCACTATTCTATACGTTATTCCTTCCTTAAGGAACTTAGCTTTCAAGAATCTGCCTTTCGAGTAATAAATACCTTTTGCTCTATTGGATCAAAGAAGTAGTATCCTATACAGTCTTTGGGATATCCAACAAATATACACTTAGTGGATCGACTTTCTTGGTCAGGGCCACATTCAAAATATGAGCCGCGGAGAGCAATACGAAACCCCAAAATGATAGAGGTAGTGAGCTTATAGCCATCATAGATTGAACCATATCCAATAGGGTTCGATTTCTCCTTTTAGACATACCATTATGTTATGGTGTTCCAGGTGGAGTAAGTTGTGAGACGATCCCACAACTTTTTAGATGGTTCTGAAAAGTCTCACTGAGGTATTCACCTCCTCTATCTGAACGAAGAACTTTGATAGTTTTATTGAGTTGATTTTCTACTTCATTCTTGAAGACTTTGAACATTTCAAAAGCTTCATGTTTGTGCGTCGTCAAGTACACATAACCATATCGACTATAATCGTCGGTAAAGGTAATGAAGTATCTTTCACCATTTCTAGTCATTGTCTTAAAAGGGCCACATATATCCGAATGTATGATTCCCAATAAGTCTTTTGCCCTCTTGTTAGTGCCATTAAAGGGCAACTTGGTCATCTCACCTTGTAAACAAGATTCACACTTATCGAATGGAACATTTTCATTTGTTTTTCAAAAGACCATTCTTTTGAGGTGTTTGAATCCAATTCTTGTTTATGTGACCAAGATGACAATGCCAAAGATAAGAATCACTCAAACCCATTTTAAGTTTCTTGGTTCTTGTTTGGTATAATGAGCTATTACAGGATGAATTATTATGAACCAATTCATAGATTCCATTAAAAGGCATAGCCTTGAAATAAAATACATCATCCATACAAACATAAATACCATTGTTAACAAACTTTAATTCATAACTACATTGTTTTAAAAGGGAATCGAAATTATGTTCCTAGTCAAACTAGGAGCATACAAAATGTTCTTAAGAACAACTTCCAAACCATTTGAAAGTTTCAAAATATTGTCTCTTTAGGCTTCGACATCAACTTTTGCTCCGTTGCCCATGTAGAGACTTGTGTCTCCCTTTTGAACTGCTTATTTCTTTTGAATCCCTGCAACAAATTACATATGTGAGTTCCACATCCGGTATCCAATACCCTTGTGTTTGAAGAAATAACATTTCAACCAATGTGAATCATGAAAGTTGTACATGAGGTTTGCCCAACATCCCTCTTGTTTCTCAACTCTTTGAGATAGGTTGGACAATTCCTTTTCCAATGTCCTATCTCACCACACTCAAAACATGGATCGTTCTCCGTTACCTTGGGCTTCTTAAGCTTAGGCTTTGAAGGTTCGCTTTAACCTTTCCTTTCCCCTTTCTTTTGATGTACCCTTTTCCTTTGGCAACATTTGCCTTGGGATCGGGGAATGGCCTTTTCTTATTGCTTCCCTTATTGATCGAGAGAACAGGTAGAACCGTTCTACCCATCCCTGCCTCGGCTGTTTTGAGCATTGCGTGAAGCTTACCAACGCTCTTGTCCCACCCATTCATATTGTAATTCATTATGAACATCTCAAACCTTTTGGTTAGGCCATTAAGGATGAAATCCATGGCCAGCTCCTTTGAGACGGGACAATTAAGCCAGGCGATCAACGTGGCTTTTCATCTTAAGAACATAAGATGATACCGATTGGGTTTCTTCCATACGACACGCATGAAGCGCTTGAACCGTTTCGAAGCGCTCTACCCTAGCTTGTTGAAGGAACATTTCCTTCAACTGGGTTATTATGTCATATGCCCCAAGATGCTCCAAATCCTTTTGGAGTTCGGAAATCATAGTTCCAACATGAGGCAGGAAACCTGCATGGAATCCTCAGTGTATAGAAGTCAATCGTTATAGGCCTCAACATCCTCGGGGTCGGGTTGGTCAGGAATGGGATCATCAAGGACATAGGCATTTTGCTCTTGCTTGAGAATAATTCTCAAGTTTCGAACCAGTCCATAAAGTTATTATGGTTAAGACGATCCCTTTCTAAGATGGTTCTCAGTGCTAGGGTAGGGACGGTTGGGGTGGTAGCATTATTGTTTGCGGCCATTTCTACAAAATTACAAAGTTCATATTAGTATTTCTGAAAATTGCATTTTAATTATTAATACCCTTTACACGTCTCATAGATAATTAATAATTAAAATATAGAATCCAACGTTATATTTAAATGATGGTTAGGTGACTTTATCCCATTATTTAAATTAATAAGGTAGTCAACATTTGACAATTGCAACCTATTGCAACTTCTAGCTTTATGGGATCGGTTAAACATCTTATGTTTAGTCGGCATGTAAAATCCCATCAACACCATTGTACGCCATGCTTCGGTGACCCTATGCACATGGTTTCCAATTCAAGTCATCCTACTTACACACACGTGTGAGTTTACACATACAAGTGGTTAGGTGACCTTTATCCCACAAGTATGTTAAGCCCACCTCAAACACACAAGTTCCCTAAAAGTGATTAAGTGACCTTTATCCCACAAGTAGTTCTCAAGTGATTCGAGTGTTGTGTAAAAGGATGGTGTTTAACTCGTTTCCAAAGGGATTTAAGTTCCATTAATTCTAGTTATGAAAACTCTATGTACCATGTATTCGTATGCTTTCAAATACATGGTACCCTATGGTTCCTTTTTAATAAAACCTCTTTTATTTTGAAATCATTAATCCTTTTAATAACATTTTATTAGTCACTTAATGATTAGGAACCAAAAAAATTCAGCTTGTTATGATAATTTATTAAGATTGTTAAGCATATCCACATATCAAACAATCAACATAAAATGAATAATCAAACAAGCATATATGAAACAACCACATGTGCATAACCATAGCCACTATGTTGACAACACTTGTTTGCCATCACAAGTGTTGTCATTTGGTCTTTCCTAAGGGTTGAACACAACACAAAAGATGAGATCTCCAAAGACCCCCACTTGAACTTGCATCCAAATGCTTCAAGTCCTTCTCATTGTGTCTTCCTTTTGTGCTTCCATCTTGTGCATCTTGTTTTACAAAATTTATATCCTAATACAAATTTTATAATAAAAGAAAACACACTTAATCTATCTATTACATTGCCATTGAATGAATAAATAAATTACATCCAAATACAAAAGAATAATATTACAACCCATTATGAATGAAACCAACCAAAACAAACATCCATTCAAAACCAAATCAACACAAGGTCAAGGCTAGGTTATGCACCATATGAATCATCATATACAACATTCAAGAACCAAATAAATCCCCATATGACCCTAAATTTTCAGCCAACATAAACCAAAAATTTAGGGTGTTTTTGTCCAAACAAAACACAATCAACCATTTGATATATTTCTTTCAAGGTTTAATCACAAGCATGTTAGATATAACCTTGAAAGGTGGGGATTTATAACATCACCACAAAACAGCCCCTATAAGGTTGTTAAAGCCCCACAAAACCAATTTTACAAGGACAAATGAAACTAGTCATCCACATATCTGGCTCTAGATGCCAATGTTGGGTTTGTTGACCATATCAAGGTAGTTTAACCATTTAAACATGAAAATGTAGCGGAATAAAACCTTAATATTATCATTTGTAATCTGAAAATCAAGGCTCATATCATATCAACAACAAACCCAAGAACATAAGGATCATTTATATGTGTATGAACTAGCTATCAAGAAGAATAAACAACCAAAAACAAAGATACAAACTACCTTTTGTAGAGCTGCAAAAAAACAAATTGGATGAAGAAGATCGCTTCTTGAATGACCAAAACACCAAGGAGAGGTGTCCTCAAGCATCCATACCCATAAGCATCAAGCAAGCACCTTTGTTGTTAGGATTTGAACACCAAAACCCAAAGAAGAAATTGCTGGAACAACCTTCCAGCCGTGAGTTTCTAAGAGAAAAAGAGAGTATCTTCAAATTTTGGGTTCTTGCATGTGAGAGAGAGAAGAGGATTGAGTGTGTATCTTGTTCTTGGAGTATGGTGTCTTAAAAACAACCAAAGACCCAAACCCCATAAGGGGCGGCTGAATATGTTAAAGGATGGGGTTTTCTCCAAAAAACCAATCTCTAATATTTTATAAACGAGTTGTTTAAAATAGATATATAATTAACCTTTTAGTTATATAACATAAACACACTTTTATTATTTGATGTTATTTAACTAAATTAAACAACATTACAAATAATATCCATATAAGTTGTTCAATCTCATATGCAACTTATTTAGAAAACCCATTTTCTAAATTGGTGTATTTATTTAATTGCATGATCATATCATCAATTAAATAATAATTGTCATTTGCTAAGCTTGTTATTCGGTATGCCCCGACTTGGATCATAACGTACTAACCACATCAATGTTCTATGTGTCTTGGGCATAAAGAATCCACAATAAGACTCTGTTTTGCTTTTGAGATACATGCCGGAGTCACTAGAGAAGAGAAGTACAAGAAGTTCTTTTGCAATAGTCTTGTTCAATCCCATTAGTTCTAGTTAAACCAATGATAATTACGTCTATATGACCATTCACGAACATTTAGGACAAGTCAGTAGTTGCAAACATGAACCTAGAGAGGATTAACTTTGCAATTACTGTTTACAGCTAATCTAATTTCAAATTAGTTTCATATTTAAAATCAGTTTTCTATTCAACCCATTCTGATTTAATTTTTAACCCTTAACAACTTTCTCACTTTTCATATATTTCTTAAGGAAATGACCTTACTTACCCTATCTGCTTAGATGAGCTAAGATCATAAAATTAAATTGTTTTGAATAGGCCTAACAAACCGTATCACACCCCTTGCTTTAACATTTGATGATCATAATTACAAGTAATGTTATTATGAATATTAGGGTCTTAGAGTTTTATATTGTCTTGTCGGGTCACCAAATGATATGGGCGCATATGCAATAAAAAGTGATTAAAACAATTGACATCAACAATAGGTTTCTAATGTGAAACAACAAGCTTTAAACATAAAAAAACAAGTAATAAAAAGTTACTAACAAGTAAACAATAGGATTTAAATATAAAAAACACTATGTATCGAAACAAGAATATATTAGCAAAAACATAAGTTCGTCAAAATTCAACACAATAACTTATCAATAATTCAACATATTAGCAAACATGTAACATTGTGAATCAATAAACAAAATGTAAAATAAGAAGTACACGTTAATTTAGTCAGCAATATATACCTTAATAATCGAGAAGAACACCTAACAGTTGCTATTCTTGAATATCCTTTTCATTTTCTTTGAGTCGCTACCAAGAAGAACCAATGAATAAGAACCAAAGAAGAACAATCCTACCGGTCGCTACTTCTTTCTTTGAACCAAAGTTACTTATTTGGAGGAAAGGTTTTGAAAGAATCAATAAACAACAAGTTCATAGGCATCCTTTTGATAATTTTACTTTTTGTTTCTCGATCTATTTATAGCCTAGATATAAAAGATCCTACCCATACTTGATAAAAAACCAACCTATTATGCACGTCACATCAGTTCTTGCAACAGAGAACATTAATTAGGAAAAAATCAGGTTGCACGCATCAGAGTGCATCATGCGCCGAAGAACATATACGAAATCGTTGCTTATTCATGCATCACGAAAACACTACATAACAACTGCACCAATGCGCTATCATCTGCGCCATGGGCACATCTTGCATTATGCACACATTTCAAAACCACGACCACCAAACTATGTGGCAACTAACAAGGTTCTGCTTTACGGCCATGTAGTGGACTGCCATAGGTGGTGTTGTGCCCCGCCACATCACTTAGATTCCATTTTCTTCGCCAAGGTCCTTCGTGGACCACAACGCTCATTCGTTCAATGCACAAACCCTAATTTTCTAGAAATTTTCATTTTTAACTTTAGAATTAATTTATATGGTTTACCATTTTATGTATAAAATTTTCCAATGTGTTACATTGCTCCCTTTTGTTTTTTAAGACTATGCTCAATCCCTTTGATCTCTTCAGCAAGTACTTCTTCGGTTCTTATCTTAGAACATAGTCCACATGTGAGCTAAGATCAATCTTCTCTCTTGGATTATTCAAGTTGTGGATATTGAAAACTTATTTTAGAGAGTTTGAATGTAAGGCTTTTCTTGTTCATCATTTTCTTCCTTTGAGATCTTCTTTGAAGTGATTATCCATGTAATGCTAGGGCAACAACATCAATCATGAACTTTTTTTGATGCACCCTTTTTTAAATGTATTAATTTAACCTTTTAGTGATGGTGATCCAGATGAACAGGTTACTTATTAGATGTAACAAATGAGTGGTTTATTAACTTCTTTTATGTCTCTTTAACAAAAATAATAAGGCTGATGAGTTTAACTTTCTTTGGTTTGACATCTCGTGACTTTCGTAGTTTGCTAACTTTCGCAGTTTGTTAATTTTGAGCAATATCATCTTTTGAGATATCAATCTCTTTTATTTCTTGAATGGGATCAACACTGATAATGGGGTTTGCATCAAAGTTGCATCTAAGGGTGAATATTAATGTATACACTATCTTGGGTCAAGAACTTTATACACATTTGCAATTCACACATTTTCTTACAATAAATATTTGTTAATACTTATTTTAGACTATAAAATTCATGTACATATCATCTTTCCTAAACTAAAACACTAGCAAAATCAAATTCCCAAATGAAACAACAAATCGATCAAAATTAATCCAAAACACTCACCAGAAAACACAACCCCAAAAACATATTGGATACTATCCGTAGCACATTCACTTTATAATCAACGATTTTTGCCCCTTTCAATCAACGGTCACGATCAAATCACTCGTCATCCGTGTAACACAGAACCGACCAATCAGAAACCACTTACCCAATGATCTTCTGTACTATAAATTGCCTACCACCCTAATTGCACAACAACAAATTCGAAATTAAACACAAATTCAAGTTTCTAGCGTCTTCGAGAAGTTACGTGATGACCACCGGAGAAGCCAAAAACCAGATCACCGCCGGCGATAAACCGGCGAAGACCGTCGGAAAACCACCGAAGGAGAAAAAAGTTAAAGTTGTAAAGGATAAGAAGGCAAAAAGTGCTAAAACTGCTTCTCATCCTCCTTATTTTCAGGTTTGTGATGACGTTAATCATATTTAATATCGTAAGAATAGATCAGGTTATCGATTTGTTCATGATCATCGTCTGTGCGTAAGTCTGGTTTTATATTCTGATCGTTGTGAGTTATCTTCAACAAATGATCTGCTTTAGTTGTGGTTAATCATCGTGATTATGGTTCGAATTCCACTTCTGCTCGTAGATTTCGCACGGTGACAGATACTTTGTTCGTGAATTCATGTTTTGATTTTGAATTTTGATTGCAGATGATCAAAGAAGCTCTGTTGGCTCTGAAAGAGAAAGGCGGTTCAAGCCCTCACGCGATCGCAAAATACATGGAGGAGAAGCACAAACGAGTGCTACCGGAGAATTTTCGTAAGATGCTCGCACTACAGTTGAAGAATTCAGCATCAAAAGGCAAACTGACGAAAGTGAAGGCATCCTATAAGTTATCTGAAAGCAGTAAGAAACCCAAGGAAACAAAGGCGAAGAAACCTAAGGAAACAAAAGCGAAAAAGCCTGCCGCCCCTGCGGCACGAGCCACCGCCACCGTCACCGTCACCGCCACAACCGGTGGTGCAAAGAAGGCGAAGGCTGCACCGAAGAAGGCTGTGGGGACTCCGGCGATGAAGAAGTCGAAGAAGATGACTCCGGCGAAAGCGAAACAACCGAAGTCGATCAAATCGCCTGCTGCGAAGAGGGCTAGGAAGGCAACCGCTTGATTTAGAGGTCGTTAATGGCGTTTTTAAGTTTGTGAAGATGATAGTGTTAGTGGAAGTAGTAGTCTAGTGTGTACATTAACGTCGTTTGTTTTGTGTGGTGTTATGTAAGAAGTTGTGCGTGTGTTATCTATGGAGGGTAGAAATCGACCTTATGGTTTTGATTTTTGTTTATGTCTTGGTATGGTATTGGTTTATTTTGTTTGATTTTGTGTTGTTATCTCTTTCGGAAAGTGTTTTTGATGGTGGCCACGTTGCTGAGAACCATGGGTGGTTTTATAACTGACGCGTATACGTGGTTTGATGTTAGTTGCTGTTTATCCATTTTATCAGTGGTCAAATGTTGTGGTTTACTATACTTTTGTCGTTGTGAATATATCAAGTTAGAAATTATAGTTGCATAATTTTTAATTATATGTAATTTTTATCGTATAGGAGCACATGGAGTCCTATTTTTATGATGTTTTTCTAAGGTCGGTGAAGTTTTTCTTTGATTGGTAATACTGTCCCCTTGTTGTTTGTAGATCACCCTGAAGTTGATCCTATTGTCAATTGGAAAATAAGAAAAACTGGTTGGGAAAAATGAAATAAATAGGATATTTTTTATGCTAAAATGGGGCAGTGAAGATATTGATAATGTACGCATTAGCATCCACTATATGTGCCCTAGGTTTTGTATACACATTTAGCATTTAATCAATTTTTTATAAAACACACCACTTGATGCTTTCGACTAACATTTGTAGGTGGGATTTATATACTAAAACGATGTGGTTTTGACTCTAAGTTAAACATTTGCATGGTTTTAAGCTTAAATTAGGAAACAAGTGACAAAACCAGTTAAGTAGCAACCAGTTAAGTAGAGGTCAGTAACTGATTAGTTAAATAATGACGTGTTAGTTTAAATGGAAAATTGTAGGGTTTGGGTTAAAACATGAAAAAGCCAATGATATTAGCAAATAGTATTGCCATGGATATAAATGAGACTAAATTTGTAACAGTTCATAAATATATATTTCTACTAGGGTAACTAATAGTATAATACATTTAAGAACTATATATAAAATTATGGAGTTTGTTCTTTAGCTTTAAAAAATATACTAATTATCCTTTATATTAAACTTATTTTCACTTAATACTCTTTGTACTAGCATCCGTTAAAAAAATATTGTTAACCCCACTCATGTCCCTTTCACTTGAGGGGCAATTTCATCCTTTTATACCTTATACTGCTAAAGGCTATATATTAGAATTCTTGAACATCTTCACTCACTTCAACCCTACTAATCTTCCCCTAATCTCATACGACAATATTCATGCCTCGTCCTATTTGATAGGACATTTATAACAAGATGAGATTGATGCTTTCTATGGTAAGTTGATATTTTGATCAAAAAATATGATTAAATATTGTATTTTTAAGTTTTTGTTTACATATAAAATGTCTAATAAGTTGTAATTCTCAAATGGCAGTGGGTTTTTCTCATCTATTTTCTATAAAGTTGCATTATGGTGGTGTGTTCACACAGTTTCCAGGTTGATCATACATTGACGACATTGCAAATTTTGTTGATATGCTTGATAATGACTAGGTTTTTGTAGATGAGTTGGACCTTGCTATGAGCAAATTAGGTTATGAAGCAGGCGTCAAGAGATTTACCATTATCTAGTGTTTGATTCTGATTTAGATTTTGGTCTTAGGGCTTTAGAGAGTGATGCAGATATGTTAGGGTTTTTAAAATATGTGTCTGTGCATAAGCTTAATGTGTATGTTGAATATGAAACAATAAGTGTGCATACTTACTTCTGCTATCCATCTAAGGTTAGAATTGAAGAGCCTATTGATAAACAATTAATGATGACAATAGATGTAGATTGTTGTTAAGGTGGACTGATGATGTAAGGCTTCGTTCCCGAGACGCTCACAACTGGTCAATCATCGCACATAAAACGTATAATTACATTAACTTTAATAAAACCATGCAGCGGAAACCTTAAAAACAACCATTTCATTATAAACACTTTTGCAAAATAATACAACGTTCGTTACAAAATATCGTTCGTTCGCATTACAATGCAAAAACGTTATCGTACCATAAAATGGATGCCATCCAAAATGAGCCAAGTAGCCGCCCCGTGTCATCCTCAGCAACATTCACTTGCCAACTGGAAAATACATAAAAGTCAATGTTGCTGAGTGCATTCTAGTTTTATAAAACTTTATATTATCTTTCATTCGTTAAAACATTTGTTTTACTATCGCACGCGATCACACATCATACGTATATCAAGGTAATAATCATTATCTTCATCATTGTTCGTTTCGTACGTTTCGTACGTTTCGCACATTTCGTACTTATCGCACTTTTCGTACATTTATTGTCTTTCCACTTCTATCTAGGTCCTATCGTATGCTTAACCCCCCTCTTAAGCACAAAGCTATATCATCTAGGGTTAAGCGACAAGGACCCCATATCGCACATATCGGACACATCGCATGTATGGAGTAGTCACATAGACTAACTCCCCTTGTGTGTGAACCCTTAAGGGTTAGCCAAGATCGCATGCTGTAAACACACAGTTGAGCTACAACTCTGAATGAGTTGTTAACCTCCTTTCTTTTGCTTGCAAGACTTTCATTCGTTCATTCATTATGTTCCACATTCATTTTTTAAATCTTTCACTTCGTTAAGATAATACTTTACGTTCATTATCATAATCACATCACGTAAAGTCACATCATAATACATAGTAAGGAACATAAGAAAACATATCATACATAAGCATAACATCATCACGCATCATCATACGTAATGTCACACCCCCGCTATGAGCGGAAACACGGGGATGTAACGAGACGGGAATCGTCATAACACATGGTAAGCCAATAGAGATGCAATATAATAATGATAACAAGCGTGTCATGACAACACCCGACAACAAGGGGACTTGTGTCGTGTTTAGTCAATGTTCACGACAACATAGCCATAAGCATACGCAAGCAAATGATCACACAAATATGGCTATCAACATTGTAATGTATTTTCCCACAACCTGAGAACAAGTAACAAAAGAGTAATTGTTGATTAAAACTGACTACATCAAATGTTTTCAAAATGACAAGTTTAGCCACAAATGCATCCTAGGGTCTCCACTAAGGCAGCACACCTAGATCTTCAGCTAGCATGATCACATGAAAAGATATGCTCAAGATGATCAACAAATTTGTTGGTGAGCTCGCAGGTTTAAATTGTAAATAGTAAACATTGCTGTATAATAATTTGTTGCGGAATACCGTGCATATAGTTATAAGTAAGCAAAATCACATGACCTGAGCTTTACAACCAAACCTAACAATGTACACAAAGAATCTTGTCAGAATATATTCACCCAAGGCCCGTTCTTGGTGACTGTTAGTACTAACTAGCATACCACGAGGGTGGGGGTGTCAACCTAAGTAGTACTACCAATACCTATCCGTCGGTTCCACACTGGAATTAAATGGTTGTAAGAAAGAACCACACAGCAGACTCAGCATGTATCAGATAAGTACTCACAAAACAGTAGCACGTTGATTCCAAGTATGTAAATTGTATGTATGTTTACAACATAGAAAACAGGTGAGCATACTTTTCTCCCATGTTTGTAAATGTTTGTAAAGTAGTATAAGCATAAAAAGGGGCCACGAAACTCACTTGTTAAGTGGTAAGTATGAATGATCAAAGTTCCCAACAGTTGTATGCAAAGAACGGTCAAACACCTATTGACAGTTATTGTTAAGCATTAATGATATGTATAAAGCATATAGTAATGTTCGGTCGGTTCGGTTTGTATCGGTTCGGTCGTGGGTAATACACACACAAGCGGACACACGAATCAGATCTTATGTAGATCCAAGTACCGGAAGGGGTCGTTATTGCCAATGACATTCGTGTAAAGATCTCATTGTTATAAGAGAAAGTACTTGTTAAATATTTGTAGTCCCAAATGGGTTGTTGATAATTGTAAAATGTGAGGTTGATTTAATTTGAAATAGTATGTGCATGTTGATAGCGTTGACTTTAATCTTTGTGGTCAAGCAATGACACTTTTACTGATGTTACCTTATCATCACATGGCATTCAAGAAGGGAATTCACACACACAGCATCATCAGTCACACAACAGGACCAGACGCTCGACTAAACACTCCATTCTTACGAATCAACCTTCAATCATACGAATCAGCTTCATTCGCGCGATTGAACCTTCATTCGCACGACTGGCATTCAGTCGCAACACACAACACCCAATCGCACGACTTAACCTCCATACGCACGAATCAACCTTCATTTGTACAAATCAGCCACATTCGTACGACTGAACCTTCATTCGTACGATTGGCCTTCAGACGTGCGACGCACGCACAATCGCATACATCCATTCGGTCGCATGACTCAATCGCACACCTCATTCATCTGCATTGACTTAATCGCACACATCACTCATCCGCATTGACTCAATCGCACACATTCATTCGATCACACGACTCAGTCACATGACATCCCCAGTCGCACGACTCAGTCGCCCGAATGACTTAGTCTCTTGACTCAGTCGCACGACTCACCCAGTCGCACGACTCAGTTGCATGACAGACCCAGTCGCCTGGACTGCAGGTTCGCGACTACTGGAGTGCAGAGCAGCCTTCGGCTGTCCCGAGCACGAGTTTTACACAACAAGAACTTCCAAAAACACACAACAAACACATACAAACAAGAAGTACACGCAGAAAGACATCACACGCACCCACACGACCTCTTATGTTCGGGTTGACCCGAACACCTGAAACCCTAGAAATGGACAGCAGTAAAACGAGCAAGAAAGAGACAACCAAAGTTGTCTACCTGCAAGGATGGAGTAGACTAGGTTGTAGATGAAGTCTAGACGACGAAAACGAGACGAAATGGGGCGGTTTTGGTGCAAAGATGAAGAATGTGAAGTGAAGAAGAATGAAGAAGATGAAGTTAAGGCTGGAAAATGGAGTTTTTATACCCATCCAGAGTTTGCAAAATGTCGGTTTTAGTCCCTGCACTTAGCCCCGAGTTCCAAAGTTTGTTTCGTGTGAAAACGACTTTAAAGGTGTTTGTTATATTATGTTAGAAATATATTTAATGTTAATTGGCACTTAAAAATGGTTTTATTAACGACAATAATATTATATAATAATGATATTTTTAGTAATAATGACGATGAAATTTTGTAAAAAGGTTTAAGCATTGCACAAGTTAACGATAAGAACACAAGCACAAAGGTAACAAAGCAAGTATGATCTCCACACCAGGAGTTCATGAAGAAGAGGAAGAATGATCAAGAAAAATTTAACGGTTAATCATGTTGATTGACGGGACCTTAAGGTGACGGATGTCACAGTATCCCCCAGTTGAGAGAATTTCATCCCGAAATTCAGCTGGAGTTAGGTCCAAGAATGTCATCCTCGAATAGGTGTATTTGAGTTTCATCTGATCTTCCCGTTCCCATGTAAACTCTGGCCCTCGTTTTGCATTCCATCTCACGCGTACAATTGGTATTCTACTGCGCTTCAATTGCTTGACCTTTCGATCCATGATCTCAATGGGTTCCTCAACAAAATTAAGCTTGTCGTCAATCTTGATGTCCTCAATCGATACGTGAAGTGATTCGTCAGCCAAATACTTCTTGAGGTTCGACACGTGGAAACTGTCATGCACACCGCTGAGTTCTTGTGGTAACCTTAATCGGTAAGCCACTGGACCATTTCTCTCTATAATCTCGAATGGTCCAACGTATCTTGGGGCTAACTTCCCTTTCTTTCCAAACGAACAATTCCTTTCCAAGGAGAGACTTTGAGTAAAATTTGATCTCCAACATTGAATTCTAGAGGCTTCCGACGGTTGTCGGCATAGCTCTTTTGCCGATCTCTAGCGGCTTTTAGTTTATCTTTGATTTGGAAGATCTTGTCGGTTGTTTCTTGAATGATCTATGGGCCTGTTAATTGACTTTCGCGAACCTCGGCCCAACAAACGGGAGATCTGCATTTCCTTCCGTACAACGCTTCGAACGGAGCACACCCAATGCTGTCATGGTAGCTGTTGTTGTAAGAGAACTCAATCAACGGTAAATGAGTATCCCAACTACCACCAAAGTCGATTACACACGCCCTCAACATGTCTTCTAGCATCTGTATAGTTCGTTCACTTTGGCCGTCTGTCTGCCAAAATCGTGAAGTAAAGCGACCGTCATGGTCGGATATGATTGACACCGACACTCCGTGTCTTGTCACGACCTCTTTTAGGTACAATCTCGCCAACTTATCCATTTTTTAGTCTTCTCGGATCGGCAAGAAATGTGCTGATTTCGTCATTCGATCCACTACGACCCATATCGAATCATGCCCGTTGCTCGTTCTAGGGAGTTTGGTAATGAAATCCATAGCTATGTTCTCCCATTTCCACTTGAGAATTTCAGGTTGCTGCAACAATCCCGATGGTTTCTGATGTTCAGCTTTAACTTTCGAGCATGTCAAGCATCTACTTACGTACATGGCGACGTCTTTCTTCATGCCTGGCCACCAGTACAGATCCTTAAGATCGTGGTACATCATGTCTGCACCAGGATGAATAGAATATCGCGTCTTGTGTGCTTCATCCATGACCAAGGTACATACACCTCCCCATCTAGGTACCCATATATGATCATGAAGTACTGTACACCATCATCTTTGCAATCATTTGTTTATCCAACCCTCAAAATTCTTCTCCCGCAAGGTTTTCCTCTTTCAACGCCTCACTCTGTGCAATTTGGATCTGAGCCTTTAAATTCGTTTGGATGGTCAATCCTAAAGCTCGAGCACGTAATGGTTTCGTGCGTTCTTTGTGGCTTAAAGCATCAGCCACTACGTTGGCTTTCCCCGATGATACCGGATTTCACAATCGTAGTCACTAAGAAGCTCTACCCAACGTCGTTGATGCATATTAAGCTCCTTCTGATCCAGGATATGTTGCAGGCTCTTATGATCAGTGTAGATGATGCATTTGGTTCTATACAGGTAATGCCTCCATATCTTAAGTGCAAATATTACAGCGCCCAACTCCAATCATGGGTTGTATAGTTCTTTTCGTGCACCTTAAGTTTTCGCGAAGCGTAGGCAATCACCTTATCATTCTGCATTAACACACATCCCAACCCTTGATATGAAGCATCGCAGTATACCACATAATCATCAGTTCCGTCTCGGAGGGACAATATTGGTGCATTGCACAACTTGTCTTTCAACGTTTGGAACGCTTGTTCTTGTGCATGTCCCCAATCAAACTTCTTGTCTTTCTGGGTCAGCAGTGTTAACGGTTGAGCGATCTTTGAAAAGTTCGCGATGAAACGATGATAGTATCCAACCAATCCTAAGAATTGCCGTATCTCTAAAGGCGTCTGAGGTGTATCCTATTTCTTTATCGCTTCGATTTTGCCGGGATCTACATGAATCCCATCCTTTTTAACCACATGACCCAAAAACTTCACTTCCCGCAACCAGAATTCACACTTCGAGAACTTGGCGAAGAGTTTCTCTTCCCGTAACAGTTTCAGTATTGCTCGAAGGTGTTCTTCATGATCCTCTTTCGATCGGGAGTAGATAAGTATATCTTCTATGAATACGATCACAAACTTATCCAAGATAAGGTTTACACACCCGATTCATTAGGTCCATAAACACAGCTGGTGCATTAGTCAATCCGAACAGCATAACCAAGAACTCATAATGCCCATAACGAGTTCTAAACGCTGTTTTCGGTATGTCCTCCTCGAAAACCCGTAGTTGATGATATCCAGAACGAAGATCGATCTTGGAGAAATACGAAGCTCCTTGCAACTGGTTAAACAGATCGTCGATTCTGGGGAGAGGATACCGATTCTTCACAGTTAACTTGTTCAACTCACGGTAGTCGATGCACATACGGAACGATCCATCCTTCTTTTTGACAAATAACACCGGTGCTCCCCAAGGTGAGTGGCTTGGCCGGATAAAACCCTTCTCCAGTAGCTCCTGTAACTGACTAGATAATTCCTGCATTTCGGACGGTGCTAACCGGTATGGTGTCTTTGCCACCGGTGTAGCTCCAGGAACCAACTCTATATGAAATTCCACCTATCGTGGAGGATTTTTACACAACAAGAACTTCCAGAAACACACAACAAACACACACAAACAAGAAGTACACACAGAAAGACATCACACGCACCCACACAACTTCTTATATTCGGGTTGACCCGAACACCCAAAACCCTAGAAATGGACAGCAGTAAAACAAGCAAGAAAGAGACAACCAAGGTCGTCTACCTACAAGGATGGAGTAGACTAGGTTGTAGATGAAGTCTAGATGACGAAAACGAGACGAAACGGGGCGGTTTTGGTGCATAGATGAAGAAAATGTGAAATGAAGAAGAATGAAGAAGATGAAGTGAAGAAGATGAAGTGAAGAAGATGAAGTTAAGGCTGGAAAATGGGGTTTTTATACCCATCCAGAGTTTTCAAAATGTCGGTTTTAGTCCCTGCACTTAGCCCCGAGTTCCCAAAGTTTGTTTCGGGTGAAAACGACTTTAAAGGTGTTTGTTATATAATGTTAGAAATATATTTATTGTTAATTGGCACTTAAAAATAGTTTTATTAACGACAATAATATTATATAAAAATGATATTTTTAGTAATAATGATGATGAAAATTTGTAAAAAGGTTTAAGTATAACACAAGTTAATGATAAGAACACAAGCACAAAGGTAACAAAGTAAGCATGATCTCCACACCAGGAGTTCATGAAGAAGAGAAAGAATGATTAAGAAAAAGTTAACGGTTAATCATGTTGATTGACGGACCTTAAGGTGACGGATGTCACACGTAACATATACCATCACACATCATCATAAACATCATGCATCATACATCCATATACATAAACATATGCACAACAAGCACAAGTCATCATAACACAACCAATCCACCGCGAGGCAGTGGGGGTTTGGGGGCGGCATCCCCTGACAACAGGGTCCTAGGGGTAGCAACCCCTAGTAGGGTCCAAGGGGCAACACCCCTGGGGTCGCGTTGCCAAGTCAGCGTGAAAATTTTTTATTTTAACACTTTTATATAGCGCATTTCCTTATAGAAAAATCGTAAAACCTCTTAAAATCTTGGTCGTTTAAAACATATATTTGGTATGCATTCAAACCCAAACTATTTTAAAACCTTTAAAATAGGAGATCTAGAACTCACCTGGACTCGATGAGTAGCTTCTCAATCAAGCTTTCAAAGCAAGGGTTGCACTACACAGCCTGCATATAAGTTAACACTCAAAGGAGTTAATTTCTGTCTAATTTCGTTGCCAGATTAGCAGTTTTGCTGCTAGTTTCGTTGCTAGTTTCGCTGCTAGTTTCACTGGCATCTTCGCTGGCATCTTCGCGCTGGCATCTTCGCTGCCAATTTCACTGCCAGTTTCGCCCAACTTTCATTGGATAACCATGTCTGCGAAACTACCTGCGAAACTATAGTTTTGCAGGAAGACCTATAGTTTCGCTGGACGAATACATAATTTCACTGGATGAACACCCAGTTTTGTAGAACGGGTTGAAAATTACGAACCAACCCATTTTTGACCCAAAACTTCAATCTTTTACATCCAAAATCTTGGTTTATCACCCAATAGCTATATCTAAGCTTCTTACATGTTTTCTTACACAAAAACATGAGTTTTGGGTGAATCTTTGCCGCTTTCAAAAACCCATGCCCTAAAATCCGGGTTTACATCAAAATGAAGATCAAATGATGTTTCTTATGGATTCTTGGTGTTTTCTTGTTGTTTGGATGCCCACAAACCCTGATCTTCAATCTCGTGATCAACCGAGCCTTAAATCTTCAATTCTCTCCACTTTCTCTCTCTACTCTCTCTCTCTGTAGAATTTTGAGTGTTAAGTTGCAAATGAGAGTTTGCTCAAGCTAATCTGTTTATATATATCGGGCTTTCTCGAGACCTTATACTCGCCAAACACATATCCCGCGAAGTCTACTTGGTCCATACTCCATTACCCGCTTTTATTTGAATAATCCTCGCTAAGCCTATTATTATTAATGGCTCGTTTTGACTTTATTTCTGGCGTTACAAGTCCACCCCCTTATTTAGGTTTCGTCCTCGAAACCTGTTAGTAACTGAATAGTTGTGGGTAATGCTGCCTCATCTCCTCCTTAACTTCCCAAGTGGACTCTGATCCCTTCCTGTTCTTCCACTGTACACGCACCAAGGGAACCATCTTATTCTTTAGCCTCTTCTCTTTGCGATCGATGATCACCACTGGTTGCTCAACGTAATTGAGACGTTCATCCACTTCAATATCCTCTAGTGGCACCACCATATCCTCCTCGGCTAAGCACTTTCTTAAGTGAGATACATGGAATGTCGGATGAATTCCACTTAACTCACTAGGCAAATCCAACCTATAGCCCACCTCTTCTACTTAAGAAATGATTGGGAAAGGAGCTATGTATCTTGGGCTCAACTTTCCCTGCTTCCTAAACCGAATGATGCCCTTCCAAGGTGAGACCTTTAACATAACCCTGTCACCCACCTTGAACTCAATCAGTCTACGTCGTTTATCGGCGTACGACTTTTGCCCATCTTTAGCTGCCTTCATAAAGGCTTTGATCCTTTCCAGCTTCTCAGTCGTAGCCTCGACCACCTCGATGCTCCCTAACTCTTTATGGCCATATCACCCCAACAAGCGGGTGTTCTACATCTCCTAGCGTATAGCATCTCATAAAGAGGCATACCATTGCTGGCATGATAACTATTATTATATGAGAAACCAGCTAATGGTAAGTGGTCATCCAACTTCCTCCAAAATCAATGATGCATGCCCGAAGCATATCTTCTAGCGTCTGAATGGTACTTTCTAACTGACCATTCGTCTAGGGGTGATAAGCCGTGCTGATATGTAACCTCGCCCCTATAGCATCGTGAAATATCTTCCAAAACTTGGATGTAAACCGGTGTCACGATTCGAAACGATAGACACCGGTACACCATGAGGGCTTACAATATCCTTGATGAGTAGATCCGCTAATCTTTTGGAAGAATACGTCTCGCGGATCGGTAGGAAGTGAGCACTCTTCGTTAAACGATCAACTATCACCCATATGGCATCATACCCTTTCAAGGTATGCGGTAAATTCGTGATAAATTCCATGGTGATATGCTCCCACTTCCACTCGGGTATGTCCAAAGGTTGGTTCTTCCCGTATGGCTTCTGATGCTCCGCCTGCATCTGCAAGCAAGTAAGGCACTTACTCACGTACTCCACCATGTCGCGCTTCATACCCGGCCACCAATAATCTTTCTTCATGTCTTGATACATTTTTGTAGCACCGGGATGAATGGAGTACCGAGTCTTATGAGCGTCATCCATAATCTTCCCACGTAGATCCCTAAAACAAGGAATCCACATTCGTCCGAATTGGGTCCTAACACCACGAGTGTTTTCACCCAGCTCCACGACTAGACCTCTCATCCTTTCGGAGTTAAGATAATCTTCCTTCAATGCCTCATCTTAAAACTCCTTAACCTGGTTCATCACATCGGAGTTCATAATCAATTAGTAAGCCTTTATCTGAATCGGCTAGGGTCTCTCCTTCCGGCTAAGAGCATCTACCACCACGTTGGCTCTGCCCGGATGGTAATGAATCTTGCAATCATAATCCTTTATGAGCTCCAAACATCTCCTTTGCCTCATATTCAATTCTTTTTACTCGAAGAAGTACTTCAAGCTATTGTGGTCCATGAAGATTGTGCACTTCGTCCTGTATAGGTAGTGCCTCCAAATCTTTAGCGCGAAGACCACAGCTGCTAGCTCCAAGTCATGAGTGGGATAGTTGACCTCATGAACTTTCAACTGTACGGATGCATAGGCTATAACCTTTCCTCTCTGCATCAACACACATCCCAACCTCGAGAGGAAGCATTTGAGTAAACCACCAAATCTTCGCTTCCATCGGGTAATGACAAGACAGGAGCTTGAGTCAACCTCGCCTTTAACTCTTTGAAGGCATTTTCCTGATATTGACCCCATACAAACTTCACATATTTACAGGTTAGCTTGGTTAGTGGAGAAGCGATCTTAGAGAAGTCTTGAATGAACCTTTTGTAATAGCCCGCCAGACTCAAGAAACTACGAATCTCGGATGACGTCTTTGGTGACTTCCATTGCATCACCACCTCCACCTTTTCCGGGTCTGCCATAATCCCCTAGGGATTCACTACATGACCCAAGAACTGAACCTCGGGCAACCAGAATACGCACTTGGATAATTTAGCATACAAATTATCCCTTCTCAACATCTCCAAAACCTCCCGAATGTGATTGGCATGCTCCTCCTCGCTCTTCGAATAAATCAGGATATCATCAATAAACACAATCACTGATTTATCTAACATAGGCTGACACACTCGATTCATCAAGTCCATAAAAGTAGATGGCGCGTTGGTTAAACCAAATGACATAACGAGAAACTCGTAGTGTCCATAACGTATGCGAAAAGCTGCTTTAGGAATATCCTGCTCCTTCACCTTCAATTGATGATAACCAGATCGAAGATCTATCCTCGAGAACCAACTGGCACCCTGGAGCTGATAAAAAGGATCATCAATTCTCGGTAAGGGGTACCGATTCTTCACCATTAACTTGTTCAGCTCCCGGTAGTCAATACACATTCTCATACTACCGTCCTTCTTCTTCACGAATAAGACTGGAGCCCCCAAGGAGAGATACTCAGTCTAATGAACCCCTTATCAAGCAAATCCTGTAGTTGCTCCATCACTTCCTTCATCTTGGTCGGAGCCAACCGATACGATACCTTAGCAACAGGTTGGCACCTGGTATCAAGTCAATCTGAAATTTAATCTCATGGTCTAGTAGCACACCTCGTAAATCTTCTGGGAACACATGTGGGAAGTCATACACAACCAATATACTAGACAATTATGGTGTTGGCGTATCCACATCCTTCACGTAAGCCAGTAGGCACTACACCCATGCCTCGTGCACTTTCCCTCCACCGCCATCGAAATCACCTTCGGCATAGTCGTAACTCGATCACCATAAATTGTCACCAAACTCCCGTCAGGCGCTGTCAATCTGACCATCTTTTTGCGACACACAATGTTTAGCCCAAGTGTGGGTGTACCCTTTAGATAGCGAAAAATCCTTTTGACCGAAATACCTATAGATTAACGTGTAAACCAGATCAATAGTGTGGAATCCTATTTGATTGGCGATCCAATCAGTGAGAACACACGAAGAATCAATCAAGGATTGAAACTAACGCTAGAAATCGATTGGAATCAATCTAATGTGTTCTATGAACTTGGAGAACGAGTTGGAAGGTTTCTGGACGGCTAGGGTTCATCTGGAATCGTAATTGATCGAGTCTCCCTATTTTTCACGAATTGAGTTGTATTTATAGGTTGGTATTATTCAATCGTGCGATTGAACCATTAGTCTGGTTCAGTCGTGCGATTGAACCATGCGGTTGATTCATTCGTACGACTGAGTGTTCAGTCGTGCGACTGAGCCAATCTTATGTTACAGTCGTACGACTGATCCAGTCTCCTGGTTCAGTCGTGCGACTGAGTCAATCATGTGAAGTTCTTTATGCTTAAGGTTCGTTCGCATGAGCCATTCGCATGGGAACTTCATTAAGTTAAGTTTTAATGTTTGATTTAATTAATATAACATAATATGCAACCATTCAAATAATCATAAACTCAATCAATTCAGTCACGACTCATTAATGAACTATTAAACATTATAACTAACAGACTATCAGTATCATTTCATTAATCATACCAAACAAGATCTATTACATCACATATCATGATCTAGGGACAAACATGTATCAACAATTTGTTAGATCATGAATTATTTCCCCTTCTTCAGGGGTGTAATTCACTGACCTCCTGACAATCCCTTGCAGGTCAAGTATCATCGTTAGCTGAGACTTAACCTGCTGAAGGGGAGCAACATCAAACTCATCTCTTTGGTAAGATTGATCTGTTTGGTTTAAACATTCCACACATAAATCATTAGTAGTTGATCAACCAGAAAAGCATTAAAGTAATATAAACATTAAATACATTGTGTTCAATTACATGATTCAAATACAAAAGAAGATAAATACATAAACATCTAATCGTTACTTTTATCTTGGATCATGGTTTCATCACTTGGAGGAGCAGAGGTAGAAGCTGATTGATCTTGTCTATTCTTAGTCCTTTTCTCCTGACCTGTAGCAGTGGCCGATGCAGGTGCATCCCCTACTTCTCCTTCTCCATCATCCTCAGTGTCACTCTCATCATCCTCATCACTATCTTCATCATCTTCATCTCTGTCTCCTTCCCTGATCTTTAATGGCTCCTCTTTAGACCCTTTCAGTTTCAACAGGATCAACTTCCTCGCCTTCTCCAGCTCCTCTATTTGCTTACTTGCTGCGACACTTTGAGCTTGGAGTTGGTCCATCTTGGTGCTCTGAGCAGCCAACTGCTAGGCCTGCTCCTCAATTACTCGATCCTGCTCTGCAATTTATGAGATTGTGCAGCAGTCAGGTCAGTAAGCTGGCGGATCTGAGTTGTCTTTTCCTCATCAGCCGCCAGCAATCCCAACACCATTCTGTTTAGCGCTGACAACTGTTCCACTACCCCGATTGGAGGTAGAGGAGATCTATAGGTGTGTGAGGGATGGGCTGAGGGCATTGATTGGTGTGACGTGGTGGTGGAGGTGGCGGTAGTGAAGATAGGTCTGTATAGTGGTGGAGGTGATGAGGGAGTAAAGGATGTGGTGGTGGAGGGAAACGATGCTGTGGTGGAAGGTATGGTGGGGGATGTGATAGATGTGGTGGATGTGGTGGATGTGGTGGAAGGTATGGTGGGGGCTGTGATAGATGTGGTGGATGTGGTGGAAGTGGTGGTGATAAAGGTCCCCTACGCTTCTTTTTCTGGCCATGGGGTTTGGCCATTCTCTTCCTCCTTGTTCCAGTTGAGAGGAAGCTCCCCCTACAATCCCGCCTGAGGACCCCGTAGCATAGGTTGGGTCAGTTTCTGTATCTCCGGAGCCTCTCGGTTGTTCACCAACAACCCTTAACCCATGTTCTGTGGGAACAGCTTTCCTTCCCACAGTTCGGGTAAGTGGCTCCTCATCTGATTCAGCCTCATCCTCCTCGTCAAGAACAAAATCTTGATGAAATCCCGCTGACTCAGTTACTTCTGCAGATGTGACGGACACAGGAGGTACAGAATCAGACACAGTGCCTCTGAGTGGAATAACAGCATCCCCACTGTCATCCTCATCTGAGTCATGAGTGGGTAGGGCTATCTGTTCCACATCAGAGTCACTGTCCTCGTGACGCCACTTTCTCTTTTCCGGCACAACATAGTCCTCTCTGGCAAGATGACCAAACAACCTCCTGCCGGAGGCTTCACTTGCTTTCCCCGGTATACTTTCATCCTTCCCAGGTGGTGTCATCCATTACCTCCAAGACTACCGAATCCTCCTGTTCTTTTGGCAGGGAAGGAAGCTTCTGATCTATTATCATTTGCATAAACCGTGGGTACATACAGAAGGCTTCCTTCCCTTTCCCCTTAATGTTCTCCACCAGATAGGTGAAGATCATCTTAGAGAAGCTGAACGGATGGTTCAGCACCAACGCAACGTATGCGTTTTGCATCTGGTCCGACAGCTCATCAAAACCACCTTTTCTTGAAGCCATGCATTTGAGCAGCACGTGTGCAAGGTATTTAAACTGGGGACAGAGGTTACTCTTGTTGAGTACCCCTGAATTGATGTCCCCAGAGTATTGGCTCTGAGAAAACATCCTCTGACAGTGAGGGGGTGTAAACGGGTTGGGCAGTCAGCGTCATCCCCCAATTGAAGTACAATCCTTAGATCCTCCTCAGAAACGGTAATATCCTCGCCAAATATGGTACTTCTTATGCAGTGAGGTTCAGATGATCTATCAACTGTAGCGCCTTCCCAGAAGGCTTGTTGAATGGATCGATATGGGGTGCAAGGGGTAGAGATGGCATGCGCAATCCGTGATCTCAATAGGAATGTGATAATGCCAGAGAATTCTGCAGCATTTCTGGATGTTAAGTCCAGATGGGCACATATATTATGCTTTGTGCTCATAATCCATCTACTCGCCATCTGTTACACAAAGCTGGTAAACATTAGTACCATTTACTAAGAAAGTCATGAACTCATTAAGCTTGAAGAACATCTTTCTGTCATGCGATTGAAATTGTGCGACATAGTTCAAATGTGCGATTGAACCGTGCGAAGGGGTTCAGTCGTACGAGTGAATGGTACGAATGGGATTCAGTCGTGCGATTGACCCCATACGTATCTCGGAGTGTGCGATTGGGCTCCTACGCATATACCTTCATGCGGTTACATCAGTCATGCGACTGAACTTCATACGCATGGTTCAGCCATGCGTATGGGCAGTTTGAGCCCTTCAGTCGTGCGACTGAAGTTCATCATGCTGTCCATTCGCATGAAGACCAACTGTTCGATTCAATTTTTCTGTTTCCCCAATTTTTTTGTTTTAAACCTCTATATCTAGTTCATTGGACTCGCCATCCTGTCACTAATGACCTATTAAACTTATTTTAAACATTTAGCTTAGTTTATGTAGGTTATTAGGGCATTTTTCAATCCAATCAATGTTTCATTCGAATAACCCAAATTTGACTCAAGATCTTCTGATTTCTATAAGGTTTAACTGCAATGTACCTGTATACTTGTCAATCGAATGTCAAAAGATCAATAGCAATGTGAAAAACTATCTTTAGAATTTTGGCAGAGTAACAGGAAAGAAAGCTTTTGGTGCGTTGGGAGTGATGAGTGAAATGCGATCGACTGAGGCCCTTTAAATACTGACCCTAATTTCAATCGGCCGACTGGCCTCATTCGCTCAGTTAATTCGGGCGACTGAGGTTCAGTCATGCGATTGGTCCAGTCGGTCGCTTTCAGTTGGCCGACTGAGTCTCAGTCGGCCGACTGACTCATTCGTGCCCTTTCATTGCTTTCTCAATTAACCGACTGAGTCTCAGTCAGTTGACTACTCATTCGCCTCCTTTCATTGCTTTCTCAATTAACCGACTGAGTCTCAGTCGGTTGACTGACTCATTCGCACGCTGTCATTCGGTCGAAAGGATCATTCTTAAACGCCATTCGGGTGAATGACTAAATTTCATGTCCAGTCGTGCGAATGGGATCCATTTGCATGGTTGGTCCATATTCATGGTCCAATCGTGTGAATGGGATCCATTCGCATGGTTGGTCCATATTTATGGTCCAATCGTGCGAATGGGTCACACTTGGTAGATTTTCTGCCATTTTGAACATTTTAACCTTTTGAAATAGACATTATAAGTTTTGATCATCTCAGACATGATTATTTTTAACCAATTTGAGTCACCTCAGACGTGACTGCTTTAAACTTGAAAGTTCATGTGGTCATCTCAGACATGACCCATTCAGTGAGTTGATCACTTATCGATTATCATGATGTAGTTAGGCAAACAAACTAGCTAAAACGACTCGCTAAATTAGAAACTTAAACTAAAGACTAAACATTAAGAATTTGTTTTGGCCTTTTGTGAGAGATAGAAACTAAGGTGGAAATCTACTGGATTTGGTTCCGGAATAGAAAGCTTCAACTTAGATTGACCACACCTGGACCAATTCCATTTTGGAGTCATACAGGCACATCAAATCATTTGGGACTTGTTATCATCAAATCTTTTGATGCTCAATTCTTGGTTTCATCCAGATTGTTAGCAACTTTAGGAAATCATACTGGAACTCTTAGATTACCACCTTGATTTGAACTTTCAAGAATTGCAGCCACAATGATTGTCAATATGTTGTCCACTTAAATCCATACACAGACTTTTGACACATACTGGTGATTGTTTTAAGTTTAATTATTTCAACTAACGTTTGTGGATCCCACACTTATATGGTAATCAACATCCCTCAGGAGCTTTTGAGCGGTCTACGGGTATTGTTACAAGAAGAGACTATTCTTAGAGCTTTCATAGAGAAACCAGTCCTCAGGTCATGCCATCGCACAGCAAAGAGGCGGCAAACAACAATGAATTCTAGAATATCTAGGTTATGCTTTTCCTCAGGTCAGTGCCATCGCACAGCAGAGAGGCACACAACCTATCTCCTTGTTAGAGCAGCTTAATTTTATTTTGAACCAAATGCACCAACAACATAGGTCATTAGCTTGATAGCATTTTTCTTCATTTTTTTCTGGTGCTTTGCTCTATTTATGGTCATCCGCACACATTTGTGGCGTTTACATGCTCATTGCCCCTTATTGGAATATTGTTGATTGTGTTATCTAGAGATAAGATGGAAGCCCACAGTCAGTTGAACCACTTAGTTTGATCTTTTGATCACTAGTCAGGTCTAATCATCTATTGTGTTGAATCTAATGACATATCAATTGTGGTCTAGCAACCTTTAGGTCTACTCTCATTCTGTTACCTTTAGAGTTACCAGTTTTTCTATCATCTTCCCTTTGATATTGCTTAGACTACACCGACTTATACTTTGAATATTTTTGCACCTTTTCTAAATTAAAATTTCAAAGTCCCTCTTGATTTGTTCCTGTGTACTATCATATTCCATAGGGTTTGAATCGGTATCACAGATACGATCTACCTTATATCAGTTTTCCACTCCTTCTCCCTCTCTTTTTTTTTCTTTAAAGTTGCTTGCTGACGTATTCTCCCCCTAAAATACTAAAATCATAACCGGTATTATTATTTTAGGATTTTAATAAACAGCAGAATAACATAAGTTTAACGTTAACCAGACTATTTAACAAATAAGCTCAAACAAAATGAAGAATTAGCTAAGCTACATCAGACTACACATGATCATCATCAGGAATAACCTCACTTCTCTTTTTAACGCCGTTGACCTCTAGAAATATTGAAAATGTGGTTTATCAAAGGCTTTAGTATAGAGGTCATCGCGTTGAAAATCATATTAATTTTTACCACATCAATTAAGTTCTTTTCAAAACAATCTCTTATGCAATGATATTTAATACCGATATGTTTGGTCTTAGGATGTTGGACCGGATTTTTAGTTACTGCTTGCAGCAGAGTTATCTACAAAAATAGGAGTAGAATAGAACGTTAAACTGTAATCCCACATTTGCTGTTGAATCCAGATGATTTGTGAACAGCAACTTGCAGCAGCAATATTTCGGCTTCACAGGTTGACAATGCAACCGATGTCTGCTTCTTACACTGCCAGGTAATTAATCTTCTTCCAAAGAATTGACACCCTGCTGATGTAGACTTCTAGTTCATCTTGCAGCCTCCTAGTCCGAGTCACTATACGCCGTGAGCTCAAAATCATCATCATGAGGATACCACAGCCCAAGTGTGGGTGTACCCTTTAGATAGCGAAAAATCCTTTTGACCCCGATCAGATGATTGACCTTAGGTTTAGCTTAATATCTAGAACATAAACATTCGCATACATGATATCTGGTCTAGAGGCAGTGAGATACATGAGGGATCCAATCATTCCTCGTACATCATGGCATCCACAAGATCTCCATTTTCATCAGGTGCAATGTCATGATTCGTAGCAAGTGGAGTCCCGGCAGCAGACGCATTCTCCATGTCAAAACGTTAAGAATGTCTCTTACGTACTTGGTCTGATGTAGAAAGATCCCATTTGGTGTTTGATCCACCTGTAGCCCGAGAAAGAACTTCATCTCCCCCATAGCACTCATCTCAAACTCTTTCTGCATAACTGCTTCAAATTCTTTGCATAACTCTTCGTTCTTTGAACCGAAAATTATGTCATCAACATGGATTTGTACGAGCAGTAGGTTGCCATCTTTTCTTTAATGAACAACGTGTAGTCAATGACTCCCCTGCGAAAGCCGTGTTTCACAAGATGATTCAGAGTTTCTCATACCAAGCTCTTGGAGCTTGATGAAGCCCGTATAAAGCCTTGTCGAGCTTGTAGACTCTATCCCGATGATAAGGATCTTCAATCCCTCGGGTTGACTGACATAGACTGTTTCTCTCTATTCCCCATGAATAAATGCACTCTTCACATCTAATTGATAGACTTTAATCTTCATGTATGATGCATAGGCAAGGAAGATACGAATGCTTCCATCCTTGCCACGGGTGCAAACACCTCATTGTAATCAATTCCCTCGACTTGGTGAAAACCCTGAACCACCAGTCGAGCTTTATTCCTGATAATGACCCCTTGGTCATCTTTCTTGCATTTTAAAACCATTTGTGCCAATGACCTTAACACTTTAGGTCTATCAACTAGAGTCCATACACCTAACTTCTTGAACTGAAGAAGTTCTTCTTGCATTGCACTCACCTATGCCTCATCATTTAGTGCTTCACTGACATATTTTTGCTCAAACTGTGAGACAAAACACCGATAGGCACCATCATGAATATATCCCTTCTCCATAACTGAGGTGTAATCGGCTGAGTATAACTGATTTCGGGTTTGTACTCCTGATCTGACATCTCCAATGACATTGTCTATTGGATGATAGACGTTTAGTCGTGATCCTGGAGTAGTAGGAACAGCTACCTCAGAGCCAAGATGATGAACATTTGGTTCTTCATCTGAGGTAGTTGGAGTTTGAGGCTCTGAAGTCGAAGGTGCACCACTGGTAGATGCTTGTGGACTTTCAGGAACTGGAACCTGTTCCTCCTGACTGTTCTGGTTATCTTCTTCAGCTTCATTTTCAGAGGAGGTGTCACTGTCGTCGATTACTCCCCCTGACTGAGTAGATGATTCTCCCTGTGAGCTAGATGTTGGTGGGTTCAAGCTATCATACATCCTTCGTGTAGCTAATTCGTCATCCGAGGGAGAGAGAGGAATGTTGAATGACTTGAAGAATCCATCATAGTCAAAGAAGTAGGCGGGTCCTTTGCCAGTAGGTGGTGTGGTGAATCGCTGAACATCAACATTACACCAAACTTCTACTAGACCAGTTGAGTTGTTGTAAACTCGCTTGTTAGGTATGTTGTATACTAGAAAGATGCCTTCATCTGCCTTCTCGCTGAATTTACCCTCTTGTGTCTTCTTCAGAAGTGTGCACGGCGCCCCAAATGGTTCGAGATACTCCAAGTTCGGTTTGCGTCTTTGTAGTAGCTCGTAACATGTTTTTCCGTGGCGCTTGACTATCAGGACTCAATTCAGTGTATAACATGCATTTGCCACTGCCTCATTCCAGAATTGGATAGGCAGTTTCGAGTCTGCCAGCATAGTCCGTGCTGTCTCTATCAAGCTCCTGTTCTTTCTCTCAGCAACGCCATTCATCTGAGATGTGTAAGCAGAAGTGAATTGATGCACAATCCCCT